>OVAW01000307.1:0-17142 GCA_900406365.1 Heliophila coronopifolia | reverse complement strand
TGCGACGGTGGTGCAGCTGTCGGTTAAGCCGTCGCATATGCTCGTGTTTTCTTGTAGTGAACCGTTTACTTTAAATTATCTTTTAAAAGTTTTAGTTGGTTTCAAAACTTTAATTTTAAAACTTACAAACATTTAGAGTTATCTTAAACAACCTATACTTTAAAAAATTATTTTCAAATAATAATTAAAAAACTCATAAGTTTTAAAACAAATAATTTAAAATATTATTTTTCAATTATCATTTAAAATATATTCCAAATTCTAGTTTAATATATAATATATATTTTAAATTAAAAAATTTAAAGTAGTTTAAAATCTATTTCTAAAATTATAATATCAAATATACTTTTTAAATTATAATTTAAATATAAAAAGTCATTTATATTTTCTATTCTATAATTTTAAGTTATAAGTTTATTAATATAACTTTGAAACTTATTTAAGTTTTAAAATTTATAAGTTTTAGTATCAATAATGGTTTTTAAAATATAATTAAATAAACCATTTCATTATATATATATTTAATTGCAAACAGTAATAATCTGATTCAGATTTAGATTTTTTTTTTCCGTCAAGTAAGAAAAATTTGTTAAATAAAATATATTAAATGCTTGAGTATCAAATTATTAAATTTGATAATTTGATAGTCAAGCATAATTTAATTATCAAATATAGTCAAATAATTATCAAATTTGATAATAGGCTTGACTATCAAATTATCAAATTGCTTGACTACCAAATTACCAATCCATATAAAATGTTTGACTATATTTTTATTCGATTAACATATAAAATATACTAACTCCTTCATATTCAAATATTGGATTATTTGATTGACTATGCTTGACTTAAGGAGTTGGTAACTCTTTAAGCATTTGATAACTTAAGGAGTTAGTCAAGGAGTTAGTAAAAATCCATATCAAATTCTTGACTATCAAATTACCAAATCGTTGAGTACAACACATACATAAATGCTATTAAAATTAATTAGTAGTGCTTTCGTATTAGAATATATGGAAACTTAAGAGGCTACTACAATTAATTATTTATTATAAACTAAAGATAATATAGAGAACAATATAAAGATAAAAATAAAAGTGATATGTTATATTTTTTTATTGATATATGATATGATATCTAGATCCTTATTTATAGGATTACAATGAGGATATTTTAGAAATGTCCCAGAATATTTATAACACTTCCCCTTTCAGATATTCACTTTAAAATATGAATATCTAGTAATACGTAATAACTAATTGCCTCTCTAAAACCTTATCATGAAAATTCATTTGGATAAAACCATGGTTTAGTGCAATATGTATTACTCTCCCTAATGACTAAATCATTAGTCGCCGTATTCCAATCTTGTACAACATTTTTTGAAAGTTGAAGTTGGCTATGTTTTTGTGAATGAATACACCAAATTGTCACTTGATTTAATACGTTGTAAATTGTTTTCTCCATTTGTTTTAGGATCCTGACTAAAAGAGTTCAGTTGAGATATGCTTTGTTTTGTCTTCTTTGATGTAGTCTACTTTTACTTGTAGACCACATGTAGTTTTGTCTTCGTATATTTCCAAAATAGCGAGACCTGATAAATTTAAACAATAACAAAAAGAACAATACAATATATATGAAAATATAATTGAAACAAAATTGATAATGTTACCATACTATATATTATATGAAAATATCTTGTTGTACTTTATTTTCCCAATTCCATATTTTACTCTAAATGACATACCTTATGAATATTTCATTATTTTGATCATTTTCATGTACAAATCACTTATGAAATTACTCAACTATCTAGTTGGTATGAACATTTTGAGTATTGTTCCCTTATGTACTTTTTTCATTCTCGATATTAATTATTTTCCTTTTTCAAGGATTTTTATTTTTGGAACCGCGCGGGAGGTCTTCCATATTTTAATTATGGTTTAATTTTATTTAGAATAATAGGATGTCCTACGTGGACATAAGTTCGAATATGATCATTCATAGCTCGTATATGAAACTTTGTAACTCTTCTCGCATCAGAAAATACATTTAGTAATTAATTGGAAATATATTACAAATAAATTATCTCTTAATTTTTGAGTTCGCATTACTTTTTGTGAAAATCTAAATAAAATAATGATAAATTTCTCAAAATAATTTCTTTTCCAACACTATTTATCTCCCCAAAAATTGAAAATTTTGTTTCATCAAAATGAAAATAAACAAATCTTCTTATAATTCTGTAATTAATTGATCAATCCTTTGTTTAAAGTATTTTATCATGTAAGCTGATTCATATTCAACCAAAATTTCTTATTTTTTGTTGCTCAACGTAGATATAAACTATACACCCAAATATTTTAAAAGAAAAATTAATTATGAATTGGTGTATATACCATCGGTTTAGATACAAATAATTTATTCTATAATCTGGAACATTATCAAGGGAAAATTAGGAAAAAAAAAAAAAATATATATATATATATAATATTTTTTTTTTTGCAGATTTACACTAATATTGGACTTGATAAATTTGTTTTATTTTTGTTTTCTGTTATATTATTAAAACCAATAAAGCAAAGAAACGACGTTATATTACGTATTCTTCAAATCAACGTTAATCAAAACATAACGTACAAAGAAAATCTAAAGCTTGTATATAACATATAGAAAAATTATAAAGCTTCAGGTATTCCTATAACATATGTACTCTTAAAAAAAAATTAAATTTAATCATGTCAGTATCAAATGCAATATAGTTCTAAAGAAATGCTATTTCCTTGATCATTAAAAACAGAATAAATTAACTATTAAAAAAAAGAAAAAATCTTAAATGTCATGTGTTTTAGGCTTGATAAGTACTTTTAGAATTACAAGTGAAAAAATGAAAAATAGGAGATTGAAAAAATGAAAAATGAAAAATGTTCTCATGTCATCTTCCATCACTTTTTTTCGTTCAAATATCTCATTAATGAATTTTTTTCAACGGCCAATAATATTGGTGAATAAACAATATCCATACATTTATATAGTCTCTCGATTTAATGATTTTTATTTTCACTTAAGAAGACAATTCAAGTTACAATACACGCCAATTTAACTTAAAAAAATAATAGTTATTTATTTTAAAATATGATAGTCTTTTAACGGGCATATTAAATTATGAACAACGTTCCCTATAAATTAAACAGAATATGTTAATTGTATGTATTTTGTAATTGAATGAAATTACTATCACTAACTAAAAATTAAAAAAAAAATTATTAATTGAATGTGGTTTGGAGCAGTGAATTATAGTTGTAATATTTTTTTGAATAGCAAGAATAGGTTAATTGAATTCTTTTATTTATTTAAATAATTTAGTGTAAGGATTTGAATATGTTATTAGGAAAACATATTAATAACTTATGAAAATTGAAATAATATGTAGACTTTATTTTGTTTAACAAAAAAAAATACATACTTTATTAATTAATATTTTAATATAAAATAATTATGAATAATTAATTAAAAATAACGAACAAATTGAAACGACATTTTTTCATTTTTTTCCAAATACCTAATACAAAAATTGAACAATTATTTTTTTTAATATATTAATGAAAAGGCAATAAAAATTGTTAATAACATTGCTGTTTTATAAAAAATCCATAAAATATAATTTCTATTTTTTATTAATGATAACAATTAATATTTTAGGGAAAAAACCTGTTAAATATTTCAATTCATCAAATTTTACCGAAAAATTAAACTAATTTTTGTTCGTTACCTAAAATATACATCAATTTAATTTTCGGACTATAGAAAACATGAATTCTCAAAAACAATTAATTACGCCTAACGGAACTAACATCCATTAAGACGGAATTTAAAAATACACGGGAATAGATAACGTTGTAACAATTTTTTTAGAATTCCGAAAATACCCCCAAATACTTTTTACCCTTATAAAATTTAATCTTCAATATAACCGTTTTAAGCTTCTTCTTCATCGCCTCTCTCTCACGACTGTAAATGGTGAAATGAAGAAGAAGGTTAAAGCTGTTATATTGGGGATTAGATTTTATTAAGGGAAAAAGTATTTGGGAATACTTTCGGGATTCTAAAAAAAATGTTAAAATAGCTAACTATTCCCGTGTATTTTTAAATTTCCTCTTAACAAATGTTAGTTCCGTTAAACGTAATTAAAATTTTTGAGAGTTCATTGTCTTTACAGTCTAAAAATTGAATTATGTATATTTTAGGTTAAGAAAAAAAATTGGTATAGTTTTTCGGTAAAATTTAATAGAATTGTAGTATTTAACATGTTTTTCCCCAATATTTTAAGTGTCGTTTATTTTTTAATGATTAAATATAATCTTCGTCTTTTTAAAATCAATCATATGAATTTTTTTAGTGGTGATATTTATTTTAATGCTTTAATTATTAAAATTTAAATGGGTTATCAATTGTTAAAATTATTCTCATTAGTTTATGTTGTTACTAACATAAGATACAATAATTTTATAAAATTGTCCGTAAACAATAATTTTAAAATTAATTTTACAACGGGAATCTTCAGGACTATTTCTGGGCTAAGACCCAACAAACACTTGCTTTAGGCACCCTGGACTAAGGCCCAACAAGCACTTGCTTTAGGCATCCACTGATAAATTATATTTTAGGGGAATATTTACAGTGTTGTTAGCAGTGGCTTATTGGTTAAGCATGTTTCTCTAAGAGCTCAGTGTCTCATTTTCGAACCAGCTTGGCAAAAGAAAATTTGGCCGAATTGAAAAACACCATTGAAAGGAAGAGTAAGATGAAAAAAAGGAACGAAGAATAGAGAGAGAAATACAATATTCCTATAACGAAAATTAATGATTGAGTTATTAAAAATGTCATTACTTAATACAAAACTTTAGACGATAATGACTAAATTTAATGCAAATAATAAATTACTAGATTTAAAAAAAAATATATTTAAATGGGTTATCTACTATATACTAAAAGAGAAACCACTTGTTGACAAAGGAAAGAGAAACCACTTCAACAAAAAAACCTTTGGTTATGTGTTATATTATTTAAAATGCTATTACTTAATAGAAGACTCTAGAGGATAATTTTGTCAATCAAAAATATAAACAATGACTAAATTTAATGTAAATAATAAATTACTACTTTTCTCAACAAAAATAAATTATCTACTATATATTAAAAAATGAATTTTAAAAGAAATAAAAAATTAATTATTCACAACAAATTTTCTATTATTCTATTTACGTTAATTTAAAAATAAAATAAAATATTTTTTCAATCAGTAAATTATTCTCATTTGTTTTAATATAAAATAAATATTTAACAAATTTTTTAATGTTTTAATTAATATATTATAAAAATAAATTTCAAAGCATCGAAGAACCTATTCAAGTAAACAACTAATTTAAGTCAATAGAAAAAAATGGATAAAAACAACAATAATTAATCAGTTTTACAAAAATGAAGTTGAATGTTTCGTTATTTTTTTGACAATTATTTAATAAGTAAAATTAAAATTAAAATTAAAATTTCTCTACCAATATTTTCTTAAATATTGATTAAATATAAAAATATAAAAAACTTTTTTTGTGTTTTTACTAGAAATAACGAATTTATGGGAATATTTTATTTTAAAACTACAATTTCACATTATATTGTTTTATGGGATAATGTTTAATTCATACATGAACTATTATCTAATCTGTCTATTTATACATGAACAATTAATTGTGCTAATTCATACATAAAATAATATAATTTGGTCAAAACATACATGTAATAAGGCTAAAACATACATGATTAGGCTAAAATAACTAAAACTAATGTATGTTTCAGCCAATTTATATTACTTTATGTATAAATTGACACAATTAATCGACCATTAGCCCTATTGTTTTATAAATATATTTTAAAATAGTTGTTGCAAAAAAAATATATTTTTAAAAAATAAGTAAGTATAATAATTTTTCTTTCTAATAATATATTATAGAGACCATATTTAAATTTCGTTTAAGATTTTAGATATTCTCTTATTATTTAAATTTAATTAAATATTAATTATTTATTCTATTTGACATAAGTTTATAACTTACGATATGTTTAAAATGCGAATCGATTGTTATCTCTACAACGCTGGTGCAATTGAGGTAAATTTCATATTCGATAGATTGCTTTATGCTTCTAGAATTTTGTTCTTACATAGATAATATGAGTTTGCTATTATTATTTCCATCATATCTTCTCGATTTTGGTATGGTATGAATTTCTCGGGACTGTCTTTATTGCTATTCTACCTTTATGGTTTAATAAAGCTTTGATTAATTTGAACATTTTTTTTTTTTGTGAAATTTCTAAAATATTAACTTAAAATGATGTGTACATGAGACCTTATAAACAACAATGGATGATCGATGTTTAGATTCTAAAAATGAGGAACAAATTTTCGTGTGAACATAGAAAAATGAAAGAATTATTTCTTTATCATAATTTTATTATTTTGGCTACATAATATCTAACATGTATTTTTTTTTTTTTAGTTTTGCAGGAACAAAAACCATGGGATAATGGCCAATACATACATTAACTATACCGATATATTCTAATCATACATGAACTCTATCGCTGTTCAGATTCATACGCTAACTTTTATAAATGTTCAAAATATACTTGAACTAATCAAAATGGGTTTATTTATACATCAAGCATTGACGGCGTTACTATAATCATACACGAACATTATCTCACTGTGAATGCTTGATGTATAAATAAACCTATTTTGATTAGTTCATGTATGTTTTGGACATTTATAAAAGTTAGTGTATGAATCTGAATAGCGATAGAGTTTATGTATAATTAGCATATATTGGTATAGTTCATGTATGTATTGACAATTATCCCCAAAAACCATGTACCTATTAAACATTTCTTCTGGCCTCGCTCAGCGCCCATGTAGATGATGCTCATAAGCCTCTAAACCAACTTATCGCCAGTCAAGGGGCGCTGAGATTTCCCTCTGAGCGCTGCGTTTGTCTGCTTCATATTCTGATGCGGTCGAAAATAAACCTACGAAGTTTTACCTCTTACAAACACTAAGTGCCGAGCACTAACGTTGTACTGGGTTATCAAATCCACAGGAAGCGGTGGCTTTGTAACCAACAGCGATTTATGGAATAGATAGTGGAAGTTCTTCGTCCACCAAGTGTCCGATGAAATTCGTGAACCACTGCATTTAGGATTTTGCTATTGTTATCTTAGTAGAAGTACCTACATGGTTTAGTTTGCATGATCTTCAAGCTTTAGAAACCCCCCCCCCCATATACCGATAAATGGTGAATAAGAAGATCCATTCGATAGGCATGGGTGTGAGGTGTGTCTAGTGAGTATTGGTGTGAGTGTAATCCAGATAGTGGGTAGTTGTCCAGTAGACATGTGAGATGCTACCTTAAGCAATATTTTTGTCGCTAATGAGTGTTAACATACTCAAATGTGGTGTAAGATTCATTGTGATCGTGACGGATGGGCTAGGTACTCTTAGGTATTAGGCTAGTAATAATTTGGAATTCATTAAAGCATAACTAGAGCTCCCTAATCGTACTTCTAAACCGCCAAATCATGATTCACATACAAAAACCCTGGAGAACCCACTTAGCTGTTTGGTATTTCCTTTGCTCGTTCTTGTTTATTGAGATGGTCATTGTCTTTGTGATTGATTGTTTGGTTGATTTGGTAGTTTAGAACATTAGTTGAACAGTCAAACCCTGATGCTATCTTTCAAATCGGGTTAGCCTAGTGTCTTTCGAAATAGCTTAGATGTAGGTTTAAATTGTCTTCCTTGTGTTTTATATCCGTGCTACAATGAGTGCCTTCACCTGGAGCTATTAGGGGGGGGGGGCATCTGTTATCTCTTTGATTATTAATCAATCAAATAAAACTCTCATCACCTACTCTCGTAGTACCATGACGCTATCAAGTGAGACTCATGTGTTTCAACTCCTGCTGATGATTCTTCCTCTCACCCCACCATTAAAAGCAGGTATGATTGCTCGTAATTCACTCTACCTCGCTCATGTGCAACTAGATAAGATATTGATTGCCAAATTCTAGATCCGGTTACTAGAACCTGCTATTATCGCTTCTAAGTGATCGGCCTTAAGAGAGAATCTAGATTGTCGCAAAAGTAGACCTAACAAGAAACTTTGTTCCATGTTGGTGCAAATCCTTTAACACGAGATGGTTTCCCTTGCAGTCGTCGTTACTCTAACTCATACAGTACTCGTTCATCTTAAAGAGTGAACGCGTAGAAATAAAAATAAAAGACATAAAGATTAAGCAAGAAAGATAAAATAAACGGGGAGAGGAGAAAATTCCCCTCTCGAAAAAGGTTTTTGAAACAACAAAATACGAAGTTTAATTGTTTAGGAGAACATAGTGATAAGTATTGATAGTAGTGGATATTTGGTTTTTCTGTTTAGTTCGGTTTCAATTTAAAAAATTCGATTTTGCGCTTGTTGGGAAAATGATAAATACAAACCATTGAGATTTTTTTGGTTAAGGTTTTGTTTTTTTTTTTTTTTTTGTAGTGAAAATCATCTGATTTTTGGGCTGGGTTGCAAAGAAATTCAGAATTTTAATTGTTCGGAAAATTCGATTTGGTACAAGTTTCATGTTTTTCTGTTTAATTGGTTCTTTGTTTTTTGCGAAAATTTAGTTAACTTTATGTCAAATTTGACATAAATTTACTTTATATTGTTTCATGAAAAAAGATAATCTTAAATAACAATAAAAACAATGTTTACATTCATATTGATTCTTTTTAGATTTAATAACTTGATATATAGATCCAAGATAATACGCAATAGCATGAGAAGCGGCATAAGAAGTAAGAAAATTATGAATGGAATTTTTCAATCAAAAATTAAAACAAAATATTATTTTATTCCGAAATTTATATAATTACATTTTTTTTTTAATACATCCTTCTCTTTTATATTTGTCACGTTTATGTAATCACACTTCTTCTCCTACGGTGTTGATGTTTTGTTTGTTCAATGGTGGAGCATAAACATCTTTTATCATTAGACTTTGAATGAAACCTATCAACTACATATCCAAAACAGCATTGATTTGTCATAATTCATATACAATCAATCTATATCCACATGGCCGGCCCAAAATAACATGAAATAAAAACAAAAAAGAAAACTGTTTTTAAATTCATATTGAATTTTTTTTAAATGAATAATTCAAAAGAAAACAAAAATTATCAAAATGATTAAAATAAATTTCTATCTAAAAACGGCAAAATAAATCAACACTCTAAAGCTTAACACTAATTTTTTCAATTTTATAAACACGAGAAGAAGACCTAAACCTACATAATATTTGGCGTGCGGTATGAATTCCTATACTTTATTTCAGAAAGATCTAAATATACACAAACTTATGCGTTTGGTCGATTTATACTGTCAACTTCATTAGCGTTAGTCAGATGACCTAAAATAACGATGTCTTAAAGAAATAAAAAAGTAAAGAAAGACACGTGATCAATTCTATGTGTCAAATTATTCATCTTATTAAAAGATCGACTAGCGCTAACAACGTTGTCTTTATAAATTGACGAAAAGCAAAACTTCATGTATGTTTAGGTCTTTCTGCAATGAAGTGTAGGAATTCATACCGCGAGACAAACTTCGTGTAATTTAGGCATTCTTCTCTTATAAACACAAATATAAACGATTTTTGTTTATCAATTGAGAAAAATAGAAAAAATAATTCAATAAAGAAAACGTATATAATTTTGGAAAAAAATTAGTCTTAAGTTTCATGTTGATTTTTTTTTCTTGTAAATTTAAATTTTAAATCGCAATTTTTTCATTATTATATTTGGAAACAATAATTTAAATTTTATTTTGAAAGTTTCTCTATGTTGCTGCATTCATTTTTTTTATAGTTTTGTTTTTGTTTTTTTTTTTGGTCGACATTTTGAAGTTTTGTTAAATTGAAGATTTACGTTGTTATTTTTTTTTATAGTTCAATTTTTTTTGTTAACTTTTTCCCCTTTTTTAATGTAATACCTAAAACCCTAAATTTATGGGATATACAAA
This sequence comes from Heliophila coronopifolia, assembly GCA_900406365.1. Lineage (NCBI taxonomy): Eukaryota > Viridiplantae > Streptophyta > Magnoliopsida > Brassicales > Brassicaceae > Heliophila > Heliophila coronopifolia. The sequence continues at coordinate 7,018 of OVAW01000307.1, read as the reverse complement.
ACCTATCATCTAATATTCAAAAAAATGCGAAAACAATCAAAGCAAGTAATAGTGGCCATACCGATGCCAAGGAGATGCATAAAAGGCTGAATCCGGGGAAGTAGAAAGGTGCATCTTTGGAGAGGAACAAAGCTATATTCATTAATCAACACCAATTATTTCAAATGTGTCAAATAAATAAATGAAACATAGTAGAAAATAGCCTCACGAACTTGTCAATTGACTGAATACAAATGGTGCCACAACTTTTCCTATTGATTTAACTCCTGATATGCATCCTTGTACCTTCCCCTAATCAAATTTAAAAATTAGTTTGTGTTTTTAAGGTTGTAACATTCAATGGTTGAGACAAGTTCTGTGTTAAGTTTTTACTTGTTCACCGGGTCCGACTTGTCTTGAAGCAATACCACAAACCTGTATACGAAATTGTAAAAACTATATTATATAATCCAAAATAGAAAATGTGATTTTTTTTTGTAAAAAGTATATTATATAATCCAAAATAGAAAATGTGAAAAAGCCAAACAAGTACAATAAACTTCAATTAAAAAAAAAGGATACATAAGCGTCACGTTGATTTTTCAACAATTTTTTAAAAATATATCAAAATGATATCATTTTAATTAAATATTTAAAAGATGAAAAATGCAAAACAAATGTGATTTAAGTTGTATTTATAACTTTCCACGGAAAATTGTTTGCTCCTTCGATAAATGTTTTTCCTTATACGCATTCAAAGTTTACACTATACAAATTAAACAAAAATATTATTAATTCACTTTGTATATTTAAAAATATTAACACAAATCTCTTATAGTTAAAAAAAAATATTAACTAGTTTATAGATCAATACTTATCTTATTTTTATTTTTATTTATATTTTTTTATCATACAAAAAACATCAATAGAAAGTCAAAAGGTCTTACGGATGGCATCACAAGTAAGGCTCCAGGTACAAATAAAGTGGTAAGATAAGGAACCTGATAAATCAAAATCAAAATCAAAACATAAGAAAATCATATTGAGATTTAATACAAAAATAAATAATTAATCAAAGGTCATGTACTTAGTTTTGATATACTCACCCATGGTGCCCAAGAAATGCTGACAAAAACCATCTGAACCAAAACAACATATGAACCATTTCATTAAATTTAACTGCCACAATCAACAAGTTAAAAAATCATTAAAAATCGAGAAAAATTAAACATATTCTTACATTTATAAATTCCATAAAAAGCCCTGTTGATAAAAGCTTGCGTTCTCCAATAGTAGAAGCAAATCTTGGCAATACAAACAACTGAATTTTTTTTTAATATATAAATTATTCAAATAGATACTACGTTTATAAATTATTATCTAAACATTATTCAAAAATTGAATTACCTGTAATATAGATCCAACGATGGTAATCAATAGCGTGAGATCAGCGAATTGGTTCTTCTCAAATCCAAAACGGGCTTTCAGAAAATACTGCATGATTATAATACAACAATATAATTTTTTTTGCTGATATTTATTGATAATTATAAGGAAATTAATATGTAAAATAAAAAGTATAAAGTATATGAACTAAACCAAAAAAGCAGATTGCATTCCACTATCCGAAAAGCTGCTGAAGAATGTAACAACCAAGGCTTGAACAAATATGGTGCTGCATTTTAAAAGCCAAATTCATCATATAAAAACATAAGTTGTATAAATATTATATATATATATATTCATAAAATTTAATATACCTAGTTTTCATCAAGCTGATCATATCTTTGAATGAAGAAGGCTTTTTGTTAAAGACACATGTTCTAATGGTTTTGTCGTTCAAAATTGGTGCTGATAACATCGTAATATTATTACTATTATTGTCCTTCTCATGATGATCATCAACATCTTCATCGTCATCATCGTCTAGTTTCTCTTTTAGGAAAACTCTCATGTACACCAGACCAATGAGATATGCTATAGCTGAAACCTAATCTTGACAAAAAGTATGTCTCTTATATTTTCAAAATCTACTTCTTTAGTATTTTTATAAACGACTTTTTAGGAGGTTAAGTTTGTAAATAAATAAATGACGTTTTAGCTAAAAATAGTTAGTTTTTTTTTCAAAATTTACCTCTTATTAATTGACGGTTGTTAAAATATGTGTAATGAGCATAAAAGAGAAATAATTTAATAAGGATATAACTCTCTAAAATTTGTTTATCTTAATAAATGTGAAAATTATATTACAGTATTTATAAAAATACGGAGAAAGTATTTTTTAGGATATTATTTGAAAAAAGTACCTGGAAACTCAAGGAAATGGGTAGAAAACGAGCAAGTAATGTTCCACAAAGGCTAGAGATAGTTTTGATACCAGCTAATATAGTAAATGCTGAGATTCTTCTTCTTTCTTCAATGTTCTCTGCCTAAATGTTTTTAGTTAAACATATAAGATGTTAGATATTATGATTATAACATCAAATTACTAAATTATTTTAAATAAATTATGGTGAAAGAATAAATTTACCACATACGCAAAAGCGAGAAATCAACGGTGCCTTCAAATACCATATCAGTAAGAATCTTGATTATATAGAACACATAGAAAAATGTTGTATCCCTTTTGTACCCTAAAATTACTGCCAAAGTATAATATTATCAGCTTAATATTAACATTCAATAAAATTCATCACTGAACTAAATAACCAACGTTATTGCAAGCAGGCAAGAATCTAGGGGGCAAGGCCAGGGGTTACGGTGCACTTATGCCCTCTAGATTTAGAATTTATTTAATTTCCTTTGTATAAATTTTTTCTTCTACGTCTCACATTTTCGTTGAATTCTTCACTGATTGCAAATACTTTTTTCGTTCGCTAAACTCAACATTCTAATTAGTTTATTGTATATATAATGTAATATACTTGTAGTTGGTAAACATGAACTCATTGTCCACTATAAAATTTAATTCTTTTTTCAAATTACAAAAAAATTATCATTTGACAAATATTATATAATATAATGACTGTTTTTTTTTATTTGTTTTTGTTATTTACATTGGTGATTCTTGATTTTGTTAAAAATAAAATTGTTATATATTATATAACAATTTTAGTTTAGTAAAAACAATTATTTATGATGTTGATTTTTGGTTTGAATTATTCATTATTTTGGTGTTAGCATTACAATGGTACGGAAAATGAGAAAAATATATATTTTGTATTTATTTGGTGTATCTAATATTAATTTTGAGATTGTTACACAATTAATTTATATAATTTGATTGAAATGAGATAACTCTTATTATTTTTATTTATTTTTGACAATTTTGGCTATAAATAACAAAATATCAATTTTTCAAAATTTTCCGTGTTTTTATGTTCCTTCCTCTCTCGATCCTGTCACATATTTTAAATAGGATAAAAACAAAAAATTTATTCCTATTCTCAAATTTCCATCAGGTTTCAGTTAATCATGTCCCCGAGTTTTTGTTCGGCCACCCCTCATAAATGATAGTAATGGTCATTGCTTATTTCCATAAAATGAAGAAATCAAGGTCATTTATTTATACTCCTTTTTTTCTTCTTCTTTTGGGTCATTTAGTTGTTTAGTTGGTGTGTTGTTTTTTTTTGTCACGTGTTAGTTTAAGTCTACCGAACTAAATACTCCACTATATAAGCTTTTGTCAGAGTTTGACTTCTACTCTTTGTTAATTGTTTTTTTTTAATAGTTTTCTCCTAATGTATTAATTACAAAATATCATAAAATATGTGTCATCTAAAACGAAATAAAATAGAAAATGTTATACAAATTTATGTCGATTTATAAGCATTTAAATATTTAATTACTTTTTTGTATGAATTATTATTTAATTGCTTAATTCGTATAAATCTTTTAAACTAAAATCTAAACACACGACAGTAAAAAGAGATAAGTTTGAATCAAATATTTTTACATTAAATACTCAATAAACACATGAAATTTTAAACTCATTTTAACATCTTTAATATGGCAAATCTTCTTTCTTTAAAACATTAACTCGATGTGGAAAAAAAACATCAACTTGTTATAGTGTAATTAGTTAATCAATTCTTTTTTTGTCATTTATTTAGTGAGTCTTTTATTTTTATCACGTCTTAAATTCCAAGTATAACGAAAAAAATAATAATACATAAATAAGTTTTAATTTTTAGATTTACAAAATTTTTACTTCCAAATTAAAATATTTTTTTATTCTTACCACAAAGTTTAGACAAAAACACGTACATTTAGTTAATCAGTCTTTTATTTTTTTTATCACGACTTAAAATCAAGTCTAACATATATATTAGTTTTTAGATTTTGCAAAATAATTTACTTCCAAATCAATTTTTTTTTTATTAATTGCCATAAAATTCTGGACCAAACAATTGTATTTCGTTTGTACTTGCAACTTAAGATAGCTAATTTTGTTTTTGTTTATTTACATTGTTAGATAATAAATAACAATTTTAATTTAATTTTAAAAATAATTACATGAAGTTGGTTTTGTTTTTTTTTTAATTGAATAATTCATAATTTTATGTTGGCATTATACTAGTGGTAGGGAAAATAGAATGAATAAGCAATCAATATCACGTGGTTGAAGTGGAGACATTTCTTTGCACGCGTTACTTTTCTAATAAATGCATAAATCAACTTCATTTATTTTATATTACGTGTTGGTGATTCTTTTATTTTTTATTACGTGTTAAAGTACAAACCTAACGAAAAATTATAAATATATACTCCTTCCGTATTTTTTTTTTAAATGTAGTTTAAGGTTTTTGCACAACAATTAAGAAAAAAAAATTTAGACTATTTTAACCCTACTAAATCATAATCATTATCCCTATTATTCCAACTTTTGTAGATGTATTTCATTGATTTTCTTAAAAAAACATAATCATCAATGATGAAAGGGTAAAATTGTAAAACATATCATTTTTTTGCTAGAATGACACTTATTTATTTACAAAGTACATCTTCTAAAATGACATTTAAAAAAATACGGAGGGAGTATAGTGGGACAAGTTAGAGGGTTAAGAAGGTTCTGGTCCCTAGTTTCAATTTTTTTTTTATACATAAAAATAAAACTCTATTTAAATTTTTTCGATTCCTCTAAAATTTTTTTATGACATTCTAGATTTTTGTCCTAGATCGTCACTATATATATATATATATATATATATAACTCTATTTTAAATTTTTTCGTTTCCTCTAAATTTTTTTAGGACATTCTTATTTTTACCAAAGTTTTTACTTTTAAATATATATTTAATCACAAATTTTAAAATAATATTGATCTAACGTATTATTTACAAAAATTCATAAAATAAGTGTACCTAACGAGAGAAAAAAAGAAAGAATTATATATATATATATGTTAATATAGTTTATAATAAAGTTGAATTAAAACCATAAACCAAATTTACATCGTGTGTAGAAAACTAAAATAAACCAAATCAATGTTATTTTGGGTTCTATATGTTAAAATAATATCATCATTTTCATTTATTGGAATTCTTCTTTTTTTTTTGATAAATAAGTAAAAATAAAATGGCTCATTAATCTATTAAACTAAAATAAAATAATTAGATCAACTCAATGTTTGTACACTAAAATCACAAAAACATTCATCACTTTGAAACTTATTTTAAAATCTTTAAGCATTGTTTGAAATGCGATAGAGCCTCTTTCTTCCACGTTTTGGTTTCCTAATAAATGGACATCTAATTTTTTGATCCTAACATTAAGTTTTTAAAATTAGATTGTTTTAAAAATTGAAAATAAAAATAAGAGAGAGAGACAACGGACCAGGAGGAAGAATGGAGAGACACATGGGAAGAGTGAGAACTGCTTTAATTCCATATCTGTCTGAAAGATTCCCTATTACTGGCATCATTACCATTGTCCCCATCCCTATTACCTTCATTTAAATACTTTAAATCATTTCTCAAATAATAATAATAACAAAACTCCTAATAATAATATATCATATACTACTAATTTCATTTTTAAAATTGATTTTGTTAGTGAAAAACACTACTTCTAGGTTGTTTTTACACTGTGTCCGGAATTCGAATCCCGTCTATAAAAATAATTGATTTTGTCTCTTACGTAGTTTTATTTTTGAAAAGTTTATAGGATTGTAAAAAAAAAAAGTTGTTTAGATGAAAATGATGCATATATTTTTCTAGTGAACAAATAATGGCTGATTTATTCTACAGTTTTATGTAGAAATACTAAGATGTTTGTACAGTTTTTAACAAATAATATTGAATAATATTAAAGATTATCTAGCGTCTCAAATTATTAGAAAAACTTTTTTAATTATTTTATTAAATGATTTTTTACTATAATAAAATATATTTTTAAGAAAATTTGGACTCAATTTTTTATATATATTTTTTTAAATTATTTGATTCGAGAATATATGCGATAATGTAAACAACGGTTCGAAGGAGTTGAGATTATTAATTGGGAAAATGAAATAAATTGGAGTTTATGGAGACCAAAATGCACACTATTCTTGAATTTATGAAAATTTTCTTTACATTTTTGTTCAAGGCAAAAAAGCGAATTTAGATTGAATGATAACTTTATTTTTTAACTTATTTATTTTAAATTAATAACTATATCATCTTTTTTTTTTGTCGGCTAAGGTTAGCGGTTTACCCCACTTTTTTCAAGTTTCAACTTTTTTGAACTCACTAGAGTTCGAATCCTCATTAACGAGGAAGTGACCTTGAGGATTTTGACCACTTGGCCAAATCAACTCCGTCAATAACTATATCATCTAAGAAATAATTAATAAGAAATAGATAGATATAATTTGTTTTTGTTTAATTTAATTAAATAACCGGACAATCAAGACATGACAAAATACTTGGTCATTTGTAAAAACGATAAATTTAAAATTCAACATGTTCAGTTTAAGCAACGAAAAACTCTTCAACAATTTAAAATTAAGCTTAAAGTGTTGTTGGATTTTGTCTTATTTCTTCACATGGGCTTTGAA
>OVAW01000306.1:0-17153 GCA_900406365.1 Heliophila coronopifolia | reverse complement strand
GTATGGTTTTGCGGGTTTATGTGTTAGCCCGCAAAGCCCGCGGACAGATTTGGTCAAAATCTGTAAAACCGCAAAGTATATGGGCGCTCGTTCATATATACATGTCCGCGCTGCAGCGGGACGGGCTGGCTAAGCCCGCGGGCGCTGCCCGTTTTGACAGTCCTAATCAATGGTTAAAGAAAAGGCTTTTTGTTTGAAAAAAAAGAAAACGAAAAAGCTTTTAATATGTTGGGCTTAAGCCCAAATTTACATTCCATGCAACCAGAACAGTTGATTGAAGTCTAAATACTAGTTTGAATTCAATACTGTTCATAACCATGACACACATACAAATGGTGTCAATGGTGATGTGGGATTGATTGCAGTCCGCGGAATAAACATTGACCGTAGACGCAAATATAGGTGTTGATATGAGCGAACCGCCATTGGTTTTTCGGCCGCAAACTCGTATAGACTTTATAATATATACTCATATGTCTGCGGGTTTTCAAAAAAATCGCGATTAGATGTCCGTCCAATTGCATTAACAACTATAATCGCAGACTTATATGTGCACCGGCCAGAAAATTTATCGAAAATAATATTGTTTTAGATATGCATAATTTTTTATTGCAAAAAAAAAATTAATATGAAAATACATAATTTTGGATGAATCTTATGCTTCATGCAAATTTCGTGGTTTTGACGAGTGTAACTTCTGAGCTTTTTAGTGACCAACTTCGAATTTGAACAATAACTATATAGTCTCCGGAAAATATAGGCTATAGACAAATATGAGTTTACACTAAATACTCGCTTAATGCAGTGATAGTCCGCACTTTTAACACGTCTACACATTAGCGGTGGGAAAACGTTTTTTCTGAACCATACTTTTAACCGAATAAAAATTAATAATAACCGTGGAACCGAATTAAAATTGGACACTGACGACTTGTTTTTTTTCTTTGTTAACCTTAAAATTGTAGACTAAAGTCCGTATATCTCAATGAGCTAGATTTAAAGCATGTCCGTTAAATCTCTCAAATTTGAGAATATTTTTTTCCAATCGTAGACTCGAACTTGTGATCTCAATACTTTTTTAAGAGAATATTCTTAGTTGAGGTAACACCGCTTGATAGACAAATTTTTTTTCGATAAGACATCACCATTGAATGTATGATTCTAGATTTCTATTCGAGACACAAAAAGATCCCAGCACACAATACGACATAGTTTTGGTTGTTAGGCCCACAACTCAACTATTACATCCCTTTGCAATTTTTTTTTTTTGCAACTAAATAGAAGCACCCCCTTTGCATATTAAAGAGCATATACTTTATTTTTTGTCACGAAAAAAAGCATGAACTTACGAAAGAAGAAAAATACCTAAAAAGTTAAAGCCTACAAACCATCTTTTATTTCTTGATATGCACATATATGATATATATTTTATTTTTATTATTTAAACCTTGCGATAAGTTACTTGTGCCTAACATTTTTATTATGAACACTTTTGAAAAGAAATAAATCTATATAAAGTGTAAATGGTTGCCTAATTATTATGATAGAGATAAATAAATAAATTGTTTTTTTTTTAATTTATACGAATGTGTATTTGTGTCTTTCAAATTCATAAATTTTCAAATTCTTTTTAAATTCAAATATTTATTATTTTTCTCAATTCTGCTAATACTATTTAAGAACCTTGAATTATTAGCTATTTATCTTTTTTCTAATAAATGTATTAGCTATTTATCTTTCAATTTTAAATATTGTGAGTCCAACTTAAGAAAAAAAAAATTCGTCAAACTTTATAACTTAATCTTAAATATTTTAGGTAAAACATTTAATTACTTGCCTTAAAAAACTTCGTATAAGAAGTTAATTACGTTATCTTAAGACATAAGAATTTCTAACAAATATAAGGAATTAGGAAAAGGCCTAATCTTTGACAAAAAAAAAANAAAAAAGCCAAAATTTTAAAAAAAAAAAAAAAAAAAAAAAAAAAAGAATAAGCCAATATAGTAGTAGGACACGTGTCGAATAATTATTTGTCAATATCAATGTCGTCTTTTTCAATTTCCTTTCATTTAAAGTTACACACTACAAAAGCCTAATTTTTGGAAAACAATTAAAAGGTCGACAGGAAAAAAAAAAACAATTAAAAATCTCGAAAAAGATATACAATAAATCTTCGTCCGTCGGATATATTCCCTTTTAAATTCAACGTACAAGATTCAACGTACAATGAACGATGCACAACAACCACGTCATCGTCTCCTTCCTCCAACGTCCATAAAGAAGAGCCATAAGCACTCCAAACGTACACTGTACTGTAACTGTTCGATATAAATAATAAACAACCGGCACAGAAAATCAGAAAACGTTACGGAATCTCTTCTTCGGTTGCGCGATTGCAGCTTGAAATTGCATCTGTAAGATCATCTTTTCTCCTCCTTCCGTTACATTCGAAATCCGTGGATTCGTCAGTTTTTGTTCATCTTCTGCTGTTTATAGTGCTTGATTTTTAATCTAACTTGTTGAATCGGAGTGATTTCGCTGGTTTTTGCATTTTTCTTGTTCATTTCGTGTACGTTTTGAGCCGTGAGAACTTGGATTGATCCGTGGATATACTAAGTAGCGTATCTGTGCACTCGTTTTGATGTTCTGTTCTGTTTTACCGATTGATAGCTAGTACAGGTTAGAGTAACTGGTGATTTGAGCGTCCGATTTGTAATTACATGAAATCGATGTTGGATCTGCGTTTTTCGATATCTCTGATACTTTTAGGTTGTAAGCTTATCAGGAATCATGGACATAGTTGATTATTAGAGTCACTGTTCTGAGTTATCGATTTTGGTGCCATCTGTCGTGGATGTTCATTCCCACAAGTTCCGTGTTTCATATGTCAAATCCTGAACGTGAGGGGCGTATAAAATATTCCACATCGAGAGTTTGAGGATTTGTGGACTAGTATATAATACAAATGGATATGTCCGCTTATCACCGATTAGTTTCAAGTCGGATGTCCATGATTCCTAATAAAGATTGTTAACTAGATGATATTGAGTAGAAATAGTAAATATCGTTGTAGATTATTCGATTGTTTCATTTCTCTTGAATTCAGGTTTTGTTATTTGAAGAACATCATATTCTGATTTTTTTTAGATTTTATGATTTGGAACTTTGGATTCTAATGGAACGTTGAAGGAATTTGAACTAGGAGATTTGAGCGTTTATACATTTTTGTTGTTGTTGTTGCAAGTTTATTGTGGATATTCGACATGGCTGATGAAGGAAGTCCCAAGAGCTATGCTAAACCTCTCAGGAACCCTAATGTTACCCTTAACGAGAGAAATTTTGCAGCCTTCACACACAGATCAGCTGCTGCTCATCCTTGGCATGACTTGGAGATTGGTACACTAACCTTATGATAGATGATATTTCTTTTTTTATTGATTCATGTAAATTGCTTGTATCCTTTTACTTGTACTTTAATCAGTCATATGTTTCATGTCATTTGTGAGAGTTTCATTTGGATGGCCAAACGTTCATTTATTGAGACTGTTTATTTGTTTGTTGAATCTTATAGGTCCGGAAGCTCCTGCTGTTTTCAACTGTGTAAGCTTTATCTCTTTTTGCATAGAGATGTCAAAGACTGACTGCCTGCGGGCTATGCTCAGCCCACTGTGCAGATATTGTCATGGGTATTTAAGCCCAAATTAAAAGCGGGATTTTGGGTATACGCCCATATTTGTCCGCGGGCCATGCGGTTTTATCCCAAATCCGCCACCCATTTCTAAAAACCCAAAAACTACACCGCCCAAACCACAAGGCTTGCCCAACCATATCATCCATCTAAACAATATGTATTCGGGGTATTTTAAAATTTTTAAGAAAAAACAAATTATGCATATTTAAAACAAAAAAAAATTGGTCAAAATTCCGGCCAACTCGCGGGCTGCAGTGAAGCCTGCGGTCACCGCTTGTCCGCGTGGTGCGAATATGATTTTACACATTTTTCATTGCAAGCCCGCATGTGCTTAAATATATCCGCCCAATTATTCAGTAAGCTTTTAAAAAAACTGCGGGCAGCTAGCCAGCCCAAGCTCTACTTTTGCATTGCAGAAGATTAGATCATATGGAGAGTTAAACGAGTTTGAATTTTCTTGTTTATTAGGTTGTTGAAATTAGCAAAGGTGGCAAGGTAAAGTACGAACTAGACAAGAACAGTGGCCTTATTAAGGTACAGCGCCTTTACCTGATTGAGTATGATCAATGACCAAATCTTATTATAAGAATTGGAAAGAAGAAAAAATCTCAACTCTCAATGTTTTTCCACACTAGGTTGATCGTGTTCTCTACTCATCCATTGTGTACCCACACAACTACGGTTTCATTCCTCGAACCATATGTGAAGACAGTGATCCATTAGACGTCCTGGTGCTGATGCAGGTACTTTCTCTCGCCTCTTCTTAACATCATGTTCATGCACACTTCACATAAACAGAATATAAAATAACCAAGTTCAGATGACTGATAACTAATTGTGCAGGAGCCTGTGCTAACTGGATCATTCCTCCGTGCCCGTGCTATTGGTGTAATGCCCATGATTGATCAGGTAACAACCCCATAAAACCCAAATTTTTATCCTCTCCTTCTCTGTGATGTATTACATTAGTAAGAAACCATGAATCAAACTTGTATTAAAATTAATCTTGGACCCAAGTTCTAGAGGTGTTCTAGAATCTTTGGTCAATGGTCTAAGAGTCTAGTCTAAGTTATTAAACAGTCTTTGGTCCAAATAATTTATTTAGTCCTGTCTAGATAGTTATATCACACTTAGTAAAGTCTAGAAGTTTGTAGTTTTAGAGTCTATGAATAATTCTATCTTCGCCGAATATTCTTTGGTTTAGTGGTTAGAGTGAATTAGCACTGACCTTGGAATTTAGGCTATCGGGCTGGTCGAGTGATCCCGTGTTGAAAAAAATTAAAAAGTCTATCGTCTCATATGTAACTCAAAAAGAAATTGTTGAACAGTAATGTTTCTTCTTCGTAAAAAATGTGTCATACATTATAAGTTCCTCTTAAGAGTTGTTCTTCCAGATTTTAATCATATTTAGAGGGTTTATTTCTCTAGGGTATTACGTTTTTTTGGGCTAGTGTTAAGGAAAATTCGGTGTTTTCTCTACAACTTGCAGGGTGAAAAAGACGACAAGATAATAGCAGTATGTGCTGATGATCCTGAGTTCCGTCACTACAGAGACATCAAAGAGCTTCCTCCTCACCGTCTAGCTGAAATCCGCCGCTTCTTCGAAGACTGTATCCATAAAACAACATCCCATATTGCTTATGTTTTTCAGTTTTCACTACTCTTTGTTTTCAGTTTAACAAAAAAAACTTACAGACAAGAAGAACGAGAACAAGAAAGTCGATGTGGAAGGTTTCCTCCCAGCTGAAGCTGCCGTAGAGACAATTAAAGACGCCATGTAAGTTTACATCATCCAAAACATCAAAGTCTTTACACTTTTTTTTCCCCCTTTGTTACAACAAACAATAAATGGGTTGTTTTGAAACACAGGGATCTTTACGCAGCTTACATCAAAGCTGGCCTGCAACGTTAACCAACAAACCGGTCTAATCCTTTCCTTCTGGTTTGTTTTAATTTCACTATCATTACTGAAACCTTCTTATATTACTACATTCATGTCAAACTTCCTGCAATTTCTCAATTTACAAAAAAAAAAACTGTCGAATTGTAACCGGTCATCGATTCTTACAAGTCTTAACCGGGTTACGGGATAACGGCTAATAAGTAACCGCACACATTCTATGTATGCCAGTGTGTACCCAATCAAAAAAATACGTCTGAGCATCTTGAGTACACAAATATTCCATAAAATGTGTCAATCGATTGGTATGTATCCCGTTGTAAATGGAAGCCAAGTCAACTTTAATGCCCAAAAAATAGAAAAAGTTTTAAACAAGATTTGAACTCTTACTAAACTCAAGTTTTTTATCAGTAGACTAACCAATCTTCTATGTTCAACTTTCATTTTAAAAAATAAGATATCCTGTAAAACTGAAAAACAAAATTTCCTCCGATTCATGGGTTTAGCTCTTTCCGTTCAGTCTCATTTCGCCGGTCAAAGCAGACTTGTAGCGTTAACCAACAAACCGGTCCACTCCGCTTCTCCCCGTTTGATTTAATTTGACTAGCATTACTGAGTCTGAAACCTTCTTATACTACTTTCATGTCAAACTGGCGAATTGAAAGCTTAACCGGTCATCGGTTCTTATAAGTCTTAACCGGGTCACGAAACATTGTCTAATATTTATATTTGTGCCACATCGAAGTAACTTTTGTACTGTTTCACGAAGCTAAGAAAACTTATCAAATTGAGAAAAGAAGAAACCTTTAAAATTCATAAAATCATGCTTCATATATTTGTTTTATTTTTTTTTCTCAAAAAGTAAGGTTTTAAATTCTTTATTCGGCCATCCAAGATATCATTTTTAATACTTATAATTTTCGGTTTTGATTCTACTCTTTCAGTTTCAGTGTTTTATATAAAGATGGTTGTAGTTACTTTCGAAAATCACTCAATTTTATTCTTCACTTATATTTGATGTTGTTGTTTAACTAAGGATAATCTATAATAGCATGTCTGCCTTATAACAAAACGAAGGAAGAAAAAAACATTCGTCATCTCTAAATTATTGTAAAGTATTTGTAGCTATCAAATTGGTGGGTGGACAATCTGCTCGTATTTTTGGGAGAAAACCTGCAGAGAAATTTGAAATTCATGAGGATTTGTGGTAAAAAATGTTAAATGACCATTACCGCACTGCACGGATCAGTGGTGTCCGCATACTCTTTTTGCATGTCAACCAAAATTTTAGAATTTTTGTTTTCCAAAACATAAATAAAACATTAACTTTTTAATGAAACAAACAAATAGGACTGGAACGGGAGGATTATCGGATTATTAATTAACTATATGAATTATATGCTAGTTATATGGGTATGATATGGCCTAATTAAAACCGCATAACTGTGCACTCTCTACTTAGCATGTGGTCAATGTCAATATGTGATTTAACATTTATAGCATGGAGTTTAAATGAGTCCAAAATTTTGTGAGTATGACCGCATTGCCGTAGTGTGAGCGTGGTCTAACCCGCTGACCGCTCACCCATTGACACTTTTAATAGTATTTACTATTTAGGCCACCATATATATATATAATTAATATTCTTAATAATATATATTTGGCATGATCATATATATATTTATGATTTTAAGATAAAATCTTTTTTCCTGAGATTTTAAGATAATTAACTTTCCAAAAGACAAATTAATTTTCTGTAAAAACATGTACGAGCGAATATCTTTAGTCAACGAAATTGACGTTCGAGTGTTTTATGAACATGATTAATTTTCTAGGTTGAACAACAATATATTATTGACAAGAAAAAAAGACAACAATATATTTAATATATGCAATTTAATTGGATATATTACAAGTATAATAAAGAGTGAATAATCAGAAATACATTATTTTATTTTATTTTATTTTATTTTTATTTTATTTTATTTTAGATAATGATAATAAGTTTACTAGAATTTTGTGAATTTAATTTTAGAACCGTGACTTTGACAAAAAAAAAAAAAAANNNAAAAAAAAAAAAAAAAAAAAAAAAGAACCGCGCTTGTTTAATTGAGAGATATTATTCTGGAAAAGCAATATTTTCATCGATTTCAAAATTCCTTTCTCTGACAATTTTCCATATCTTTTTTTTTCCGGCATCTTTCCATATCTAGTACATAATATTTTTATTTTGTCAACATCTGATACATAATATATTCTGTTTTTAATTTCCATTATTTGCTAATTTTTTTTTTGGTTCATTTTTATATCGATTACTTTTTACTTTCCCAAAGTTCAATAACAAGTAAAAAATCAAATCTCATAATCGTTTTTTTTCCAATATTTACATGCTAATAATGTAAACATTCCTTTTTATGGATTCAATTCATAAACCCTACGGTGACATGCTAACTATAAATGTGTAATACAACTAAATCAACCAAATGCATATCTCACAAAAAAACATTACCAAACAAAATGATTTCGTACTTCAAAATCACCATTTTACTTATAATACTTTTTATTACTTCATCTTCGTCTGCAAGATTCAGACCAACGTATGATGGATACGAAGTCATCGATATTTGCAAAGACACACTTGATCCTGCGTTTTGTGGCCGTCTTTTAAAATTATCTCCATCAACAAAAGCATCAGATGTTCCTGGAATGGATACATTTGTCATCAATTACGCCAAAAACAACATCACAAGCTCAATACATGATATGGAATCAGTTATCCAAAACCCGAAAACTAATGCTCATATCAAACAAGTTTTTACCGATTGCGTTAAGTATCTCAAGTGGGCTTCAACTTACTGTGACAATGCAATTGAGGCTTTGGATGCTAATGCCACCACTGACGATGTTAATCCATCTCTTTCGAACGCGATGAGTTTAGTGACAGACACTATAAATGAATTAGACAAAATTGGATCTGTTTACATTGTCCGGAAGATTAGAGTTGTTGAGAAAGTATGTGATATTGCTTTAGTTGTTGCTAACATGTTGCCCCAAGATTAACTGTTAATCGATAATGTATTGTTATTTTATTTTAAAGTCCTAATAAAATTACTACAATTCAGAATTTACAATGTTTTATTTTTCCAATCGGTTGCTATAGTGATTAATTTAAATCTGTTTAGTTTCTCTTAAACGAGAGACATCCTCTTCGGACGTCCTAATAAAATTACTACAATTCTGAGTCTACAATGTTTTATTTTCTCCAATTAGCGCTAGTGGCTAATTTTAATCTATTTAAACGGAGATAGTTGTAAGGTGTTTTTTTTTTTTTGTGGGTGTGAATATTTATTATCGGTTATCCCGCATTTTCTCAATCTACATACAAAAAATTGTCGAATTGAAAGCTTAACCTATTAGAGATTAGATTTGGTTTACTAATATAGGTTTAGTTGAACTGGTTTGTTCCGGATATTATAAATACTTTGTTTTGTGGATTTTCTCATGGATCATAAATAATACATATTTTTCAGATTTTTACACTTTATGATCTTCATCTTCTTCCTCCATGATTTTATCTTCTTGGATGGAACTCATTCCTAATTATGTATTCTAATATAACCAGTCATCGATTCTTAGAAGTCTTTTAACCTGTCAGTGCTGTCACGAAACATTGTCTAATATTATATTTGTGCCACATCGAAGAAACTTTTGTATTACTTACCTATCAAAAGAAGGAGCATATAAAAGTCATAAAATCATGCTGTATATATGCACATATATTTTTCAAAAGTAAATATAGGTTTAAATTTTTTTTATTCCGACTATCCAAGATTTCATTTTTGTAACTTTTTGGTTTCGGTTTTGATTCTAGCCTTCCAAAGTCTATGTAAAGATGGTTATAGTCACTTTCGAAAATCACTCAATTTTATTCTTCATTTATATTTGATGTTATTGTTTAATTTATGGGAGTATGGGTTGGTGGCACTTGCCCTCCCCAGTAAATCCAGGATTTTTTTTATTTTTATTATTTTTTTTTTTCCCTCTTAATTTTTGTTTGTCTTGCCAGATTCGGCTCTAACCCTAAGGCATCATATAAATTTTAGTATTTTAAAATCATAAAAAAATTTGAATTTTTTTTTAAATAGACAATAATAATTTTTTTTTTTTTTTTAGTTTTAGATTGTCTAAAAGTTTTTAGTTAGTTTGGATCCGGTTGGGGTCTCCTCCCTTAAAGTTTATTATGGATTTGTCGGTACATATTATTGCCTATTATGTTTTTAAGTTAATTTTTTTGATATTGAAAATAATTAAATTTCCAAAAGTCTAATTAATTTTCTATAAAAAACATATCCGAGCAAATACATTTAGTCAACTAAAATGTATGAGTTTTATTCAGTAGTGACCGTACCCAAGAGGAAAATTAAGGGGAGCAATAAATTAAAGATTTAAACATAAAATTTGTTAAATTCCCATATATTATTTGGAAAATCATTCTTTTAACTCAGGAAATAATGAGACTTTCCAATTTTTCTTTCTTCGACATTTTCCACAATCCAAAATAATAATATCATATTTAATTATCAGTCTTTTTTTTTTCAATTTTTGACATGCTAATAAATGTAAATTCATTTTCACGTATTCAATTCATAAATCCTACAGTGATATGCTACTATAAATTACGTAACAGAAATAAATAAACGAAATACAAAATCTCAAAAAAAAAAACATTTCTAAAACTAAAACAAAAACAAAAAATAATACAAAAATGATATCATCGTACCTTAAAAACATCATTTTACTTATATTAAATTTCACTAAATCATCTTCATCTGCAAGATTCAGACCAACATAGATATGATGGATTCGAAATCGCCGATATTTGCGCAGACGCACTTGATTCGAAGTATTGTGGCTACCTTCTGAGATTATCTCCATCAACAGACCAATCAGATGTTCCTGGAATGGAAAAATTTATAATAAATTTCGCCAAAAACAGCATCACAAACTCAACAAATGATTTGGAATCAGTTCTCAAAAGCACTAATGATGCTCACTCTAAACAGATTTTGCCGAGTGCTCTAAGTACCTCAAGTGGGCTTCAGCACATTGTGATAATGCACCTGAGGCTTTGGAGTATAAGGACACCAACCATGTTCACCAATATCTTTCGGACGCAATGATTGTAATGACAGACACTATAGATGATTTAGACAAAATTGGATCTGGTTCACAAATTGTCCAGAAGGTTAGACTTGTTGAGAAAGTATGTGATGTTGGTTTAGTTGTTGCCAACATATTGATCCATCAATAATGTATTATGGCTTTATGTAACGTACTAATAATAAAAATATAATTACTGGAATTTCGAAATTTACAATATTAAATCTTAAAAAAATTACATTTCTTAAAATAAAATGAAATGGGTCATCAATCCAATGATATGATATTAGAATGATTTGTGAACATATTAAACATAAGTTTTTTTTTACATGTTTTATTTTAAGTCAGGGACGGATCCAGAAAATAAATTAGTATGAAGCACAATATAATAAATTAGCCTGTGACACAATATTTTTTTAAATGTAACTGCACAAAATATGATATGACAGGAAAAAAAATCAATAAAAATACGAAGGAATAAATTGTCGAACTATCATCTATATAGTTATTAAATCATCTTACTTGCCATATGTGCTATGTTTCTACTTGCCATATGTGCTATGTTTCTACTGACAATGATTACTTCAAAAATTATTAGAAGCTAGTGTGCGGCACATGCCACCCTACCTTAGGCTGTAAGTCCGTTACTGTTCTAAGTTCAAACGATACTTAATAATTGCTAGTTTTTTTTTTATAGTTGTTTAGATTTTTTTTGTCATCATCGGGCTGTAGTGGCTAATTTAATCATAATTAATTTCTACGCAATTGGAAACATTCGGATTTGAACTCCGATCACGGTATAAAATTCGAACGATTGACAATTTGGCCTTATGGATGAAAAAATAATCCAAAAAAATTCCTGTGGCGAAGTTATGAGTTAGCTTTATCGATGAGGAACACGGTCCACCCAAATTAATATTTGTTTTTTTTAAGGTTTATATGTTTATAGGTAATTATATCAAAATATATTAATTGTTTCACATACTAATATCTTTATTCAATTTTAACTGATTTTTAAATTTAAATTTAATTTTACTAATAAAAAAATTTATATATTATTATATGCCACATGCCAAAATTATTCTGGATTCGTATGGCTCAACTCTTGTCACAACAAATAGAGGATCTATTGGTTGCATTAAATTATCCTTTATGACAAGTTATTCAATGTTTCTTGTAACTTCTGTTTTAAATTTGGATTTTCAACTTTATTGGACAAACATTATTCTGTGTGTTTCTAGTGCTTCACAACATTTCTAAGAAAGCATTCTCAAATCTTCATAAAAATAATAATTTAGGTATGACAATAATCATGATACATTGAAAAACACGGTAAATATCTCATATCGGAAGTTTAGAGATTTATAGATTGATATACAAGAGATACGAAGCTATCCAATTATTACCAATTGGTTTTAAATTGGATGTCCATAATTTATTCACTTCAATACCAGTTTACTGCGGAAGAAAAAAGAGTTTCAAGTAAAATATACTTGATATAATAGTAGTTTTGTGTGATTTCATTTTCACACTAATGTACTTGTAATCCAAGGAGTTATAGATCATTGTGAGTTCCGAATGCAGCTTTCCTGTATTCGGCAAGTGCCCACAATGGAAAAGTGTTTCGGTATGTGGCATAGTGTAGCATGCATGTATTCATGAACGCTCCTACCAATTCCTGCATACACACACACACACGTACCATAAATATATAATGAGTGCATACCAGCCATTGAGGAAAAATTACCTGTTGAGGAAAATCTCCACTGTCTAGTTGTGAATTGATGATAAATTTCGCAGCACGATGAAGCGGTATAAGATCTATCTCAGCCTATTGTATAAACGGATATATGACAGCATAAGAAACAAGTTTCTTTTATACAAATGTAAAGATTGAAAAGGTTAGAACCTGTCCCGCGTGAATCAAACCCATCATAGCCCATGCGGTTTGTACTAAGTTCGATCTATTCCCTTCTAATGCTATGTATCTCTGCATCCAAAACCACATTAAAAAGATTAAGACTTCTTCAAAATTTCTTGTAGTTTCATTAAATTACCTGTTCAGGGCATGAGAGATAGCTTTCACCCCAACCTCCATCTTCATTTTGTATCCCAAGTAGAAAATCGATACCTTTTCGAATAGTTAGACAGTTTTTGTATGTTTTACCGATCGCTGCTAGGCCACTAAGAGCAAACCATGTGCCATAAATGAAACATATACCCCAGTTTCCGTACCTACATTTCATCAAAACGAAAAGTAAGGTTTATATATGTTTGTGTAGCTCAATCTGGTATATGTACTTAGTCAATATATTTAATTATTTATCGTATGGATTGAATGTTAAGAATTTTTGGAAAATGGTTGAATTATACTCCCTCTGTATATTTATAATGTTAACTTTGTAAATAAACAAATGATGTTTTAGCTTTGCAAAAAGTTGTTAAAATATGTGTAATAAGTATGAAAGAGAAATCACTTAAAAAGGGTAACGGTCTAAATTTTTTTATTTTTTTTATCTTAATAAACGTCGGGTCCAAATGGTTGACACTTGGAGGAAAAAATGGAATAAAAGGAAAAAGCAGAACACGAGCTTAATTGAAGATTGTTACTCTCCTATTTTGGAGGAATAAATGGAATAAAAGAAAAAAAAAACGTCTTAACTGGAGATTGTTACGCTGGTTTGTTACTTTCCTATTTATAGGAGGAACAAATTCCAGCGTAATTAATTATTTTTATTAATAATTTTTTAGTTACGCCGGAAAGTAGGAGGAATATTTTTTAAACTATATTTTTAGTAAATGGAAAAATTTTGGAGGAATATAGAGTAATGCTTAATTACGGATTTTTATTTTTAGTAAATGGTAAAATTTTGGAGGAACATAGAATAATGCTTAATTACGCTGATTTTTGTTCTTCTAAACTACAATCCATTTGCACCCGTCATTTTTTGAAATGCGGAGGGAGTACTAAAAGTAACATACCATGAACCATCTAGCATTTGTTTGCTTTCTATGAATTGCACGGCTTTTTCGATCGACTTAATAATCTCTTTTGTCTTGTAATTTGGATATAGTTGTTTGAACATAACCAAAGCTTGTATAACAGCTGATGTACATTCCACATACTCACTCTCTGCCATAACACTACCGAAAAATTCTGTGGGATTGAGCAACTGCAACACCGATTTCAAAAGGTTAAGCTTGAAGGATTCAGCAACTGCAACCAGAGGCGGATCTAGACCACAATTTTAGTGGGTGCAATTTTCAAAACTAATTCGTTAAATTTTAATGGGTGCATATTTAACTATTATTCCAAATATCTCTAGTTATCGAAGTCAAATACAAAAAATTAAAAATGTTAATGGGTGCACGTGCACCCGGTTTTTCTCATTAGATACGCCCCTGACTGCAACATATTGCAAGAAAATATGAATATCTTTATGTGTTTTTTTTAACTCTTACTTCCAACCATTCAGGTGCGCGGGCAGGTTCCCATGCGGTGACTCCTCCATTTTTACTCTATATCAAATGAAACTATAGTCATGACTATTATTTAGAGGCCAATAACATCATATATATATATATATATATATATATATATAAATAAATAAACTCACCTGTAGAGATAGTAATATATTAACTGAATCGTATAGATGTTTAGAATCTATTTTCTGGCCAACAGCATCCGCTGGCATCTTGGATAGCAACAAGCAACACTACACGAAACCAAAGACATATATAATTTGGAACCAGAAGCTTGACTTGCTCTGCTTCTCCAATAACTAATTTGATTACCTTAAGAGCTTCAGCTGTACAATCTGAAACTTGCAATCCATGGTCTCGATCAGAAAAAGTCCATGCTCCTTTAGAAATGTGGCGATACATGCTCTTGAAGTCCCCTGAAGGGTTTTCTCTAACCTATGAAGTTATTTCAAATATGTTAGAAACATTCAATTCAAGATACAAGACTATAATAACAAGGTATTAAAGACCAAACCTGAGATTTCTTTAGGTAATTGTGTCCTCTTCTGAGCACATCATAGGTTTCACCATGGAGATTACAGGCAAGTAAAGCCTGAATTGCAAATCCTGTATCCCAAAGTTGACTTCCAAAACTCTGCATAAATTGGATTCGTTTAGAAATTTTTGTGGGAGCACCCCCTCTTAAACTAACTTATGTGGTGAGTTCTACTCATGGATTGTTTTGGGCTTGGTTAAGGGCACTGCGGGATCGAATGGCGCACTTTCACCCCATGACTCTGTATTTTTTTGGTATTAAAGGATTTAGTTTACGCATCCGAGTCAGATAAAATTTTAGGATAATATGTAAATTTCATCCCTATCTTCTATTATTTTACTTATTTGAACCCAGGGCCGGCACTGGACCGGCTCTGACATTGCCTAAAATTTTGGAGGATGTAAACAAAACTAAAAATTTGTTGTTATTTCCTTAAATTTTTTTAATGGGGTCTAAAACTAATCGAAATATTTTTAGGAGATTTAGGAGCCGGAGCAAATGTTTTCTCCGGCTCCACTCGGCCGGGCGAGTTTGGACCCCATAAAAAGAATTTATATATATGCCCCTCGCGTAACTTAAATATCATATTTTAATTCTATTAAAACCTGCAATTTCAGTCCATCTTCAGCTACCCATAGATAATCTGGAATTCTAGAGAGATGCTTCTTAAAGTGAACACCATTCGGGTTTTCGATCCAGCAAGCAAGCATGCACAAGACCTATATACAATTTTGAACATGTAAGCGTTTTTGAGAGAATACATGCATAACTTTTTATAAGGATTTCAAAATGATTTACCTTTTCAATACATCCAATGGTGATATAATGGGTACTTTCGTCCTCGTAATGTATGTGTTTCATTGCTACTCGCAGAGCCTTTTCCCTTACAAGCTTGTTTAACGGCCATCTTGTAAGGAAAGGCTCCGCGAATATGTAGAGAGTGTCCCATATCAAATCTTGAACCAGAGGGTGGGGATAATATGTGTCTTCCTGCAAGGGTAAATGATGAAATGTTTGTAGTAGAGCTGTCAAATGGGTGGGCGAACCGCTCCCCGCAGTTTATTTGAAAGTTTGAGGGCTATGGGCGGATAAGTTTAAACCATGCGGGTTTGCAGCCAGCGGATTGGCCCGAAAATTTGCCCAATCGTTTTTTTTAATATGCAATTTTTTTCCCTAAAGTTTTTAAAATATCAAATATAAATATTGTTTGGATGGGTTTTATGGTTCGCACGGGCCTTGTGATTTAAGCGTTTGTAGTTTTTGGACTTTTAGAAATGAGTGACGGATTTGAGCTAAAACCACATATCCCGAGGGCGGCCACCTGCATAGTCGGCCTTTAATTTGGGCTAAGATAGAGATCATATCAGTACCACCGCAGTGCGGGTTGGAGATAGCCGGCGGACGGCCCGCCCATCTGACATTTCTAGTTTGAAAACTCTTTCTACAATACAATATTAGAAATGGTCAACCATACCTTTGCATATAGACGCCGCGCTTTACTCCAGTCTATTTCATCATAAGGTTGTAAATGGAGCTCTTCACGCAGTTGCATAATAAGAGGTGTAATTGGAGCAACAAATCTTTTACCATATAGATAAGACATGGGCATATAAACCATCCGGGTATAGCACAAATATTTTCCTGTATTTTTTAACAAAATAAAATGACAATGTCAAGTTCATTCGAATAGTAAAATGACAAAAATAGGAACATAACAAACCTATGTGTATTGGAAGGAAAGAAGGTAGCAACCACATCTCGGGAGGCATCGGGTTGGTTCCGGACCAATCATAGATTCCAAGTATCTACATGTACATTAAAAAAAAAATGTTGATTGTAAGTTTGTAACATAGCTTTTAAATGGGCGGACCGCCCGCGGGTTACATCCAAAAATGGATCCAGAACATTTTTTCACTAGGACAAGAAAAATAAAAAAAAAATTTATACGAAAAAAAATTTAGGTATATAGATATTTTCTTAATGTATATCAAAATTGAAAAGAAAATTATTTATTCATTGTACATTAATTTAAGAAATAACTAGGTATTTTTCCCGCGCGATGCGCGGATTTAATTGTTTTAAAAAAGAAAAATTTTTAGATTTAAATTTCTTAAATTTTTTTTCGATTTCTGAAAAAAAATAATATTAATATATTTTGAATAATGATTTACCTGTCAAATTTTTTTTATATGTTTTTATTTATTCTCTAAAAATAGATTTTAAATTTTGTTTAAATTGCTTTTAGAGTTAATTAATTTTGTTTATTAAATTTTATTTCAACTGTACCCTTATTTTTTTCTATTTTTAGTATATTCTCAACGGCATAATTTGTAATTATTTTGTTTTATTTTCTAAAAAATAGATTTTAAATTTTGTTTACTATT
>OVAW01000305.1:383-17163 GCA_900406365.1 Heliophila coronopifolia | reverse complement strand
TTTTGCTCCTTTAGCCCTGAAAACAACTAAAACTAAAGAAACTTTGTATTAACTTAAACAAATTAGAAGATATTTAAATTAAATAGTATGAGTTGCACTCGTTGAAATTAAAAAAAAAACAGTACTATATTTTTTTTGACACAACATTTATTAATAAAATAAATTTTTTTTTTCAAAAAAAAAAAAANTTAAAAAAAAAAATTTTTTTTTTAAAAAAAAAAAAAAAAAAAAAACCAGTTCAATATTTTTTTGTTACAATACTTATTATAAAAAACCAGTTCAATAAATTAAATTTTGTCAATAATTTTTTAGAAAAAAACAGTTATATTTATAATTATAAATTTTGCACTTATTAACAATGTGTTCTTGATTCGCCCTTGTAGGTGACTCTGGTAATTCTGGCAACCCACCAGCCAATCCAGGTCCTCCCACTAGACCTGGCGGTCCTAATGAAACAAAACTTCCGGCTGGATCCGGTGACGATGAAGCAAAACCTCCCACCGGATCTAGCGGTTCTGATGAACCAAAACCTCCCACTGGACCTGAAGGCTCTAATGAAGTGAAACCACCCACAGGGCTATATCCTAGTGGCAGTAATGAAGCAAAACCTCCCACCGGACCGGACGGCTCTGATGAAGTGAAACCACCGAGTGGGATGAATCCTAGTGGCTATGATGAAGCAAAACCTCAAAATCCCAGTGAACATTCTGTCCTCCACTCTACTAGACAAAAAAAAGTTATATATATCTAAGTTAATATAAAAAAAGATTTAAATCTTAAATTGAAAATGTCATTACTGTTTGTGATTGTTGATGATCAGCCTTGTACAAATATGCTCTCTCCAATAATATAATAAAAGCTTTCAAACCTGTCATAAAATTATTGGTGGATTTTGTTCAATTTTTTATTCCGGTAAAATGTATTTTATAGAAATTTTTTTATCTTAATATATATGGTTATTTTTTGTTTAATTTTGTACTTGAATCTAGAGGTTTGACTATTCCACTTCTGGGCGATGAAGATAGATTTGGGAAAATAAGAAAAATTATTAAGTAGTATAAGTTAAATAAGAAAATAAGAAAAATCATTTTGATTATAAAAAGTTAAATCTTTTAATATATAGAAAATGTGATGTACATTCTCGAAAAAAAAAGACAAGTGAACTTGTTATTATCATTACACAACTTTTTACTCTTTTTTTTTTACTTTTTCTTTTGATCTTCTTCGTGCGCTTGACTCGAACTCAGGTGGTGGAGTAAGTGGGTTCGCTTGGACTATGCTATGTATGAATGAGATTTTCTATTTTATATGGGCTCTTAGTCCCATACGGTTTGATATCCGAAACAAGAGATATTGCAATGCCTTTGGACCAGATGAACTAGATGATCCACACATAAGTCTTTAACTAAGTATTTCCTTTTTCACTTTCGTTTAAGCATTATTAAAATAGACTAAATAGTTAACATGTTTCTCTTACTCATTAAAATCAATCATTGCGATTTTGTTAGCAAAAATATCAAATACAATATTGACTACATCTTCTCCAAAATGTTCTTTTAGGACCGTATAGAGAATTGCTCCAAACATGGAAGTGATGAACTTGTTCGATGAGGGACGGATCTAGACCGGATATTTAGTAGAGGCAAAAATTTAAAGTGAAACTAATAAATAAAGCATATAAATATAACATGGGAAAGGGGCAAAAAAAAAATTTGGAGCTTGGTATAAAGTGTATTTTTAAAGCTAAAAAAAATATTTTGCAAATTAATTGACGAAGTTTGCATTGACTGTGCAAAAATAGAGACGCGATTAGTCAACTCTGTTAGAATTAACAGCACTGTTTAATGCTTTAAGTGTTAAGTGTTAACATAGTTGATTAATCGTGTCCCTATTTTTGCATAGGCAACTCAAACTTCATCTTGCAAAATGTTTTTTTTTTTAGCTTTAAAAGTGTATTTTTTCTAAACTCCAGATTTGTTTTGGTTTTTTACCAATATAACCTTATACAAAATCTTAAATAAAAAGAAATGAAGAAGAAAATAAAGAAAGAAATAAAATTTATAATATTTTTATAAGTTAAGTAAGAAATAAAAAAGAAATTAAGAAATAGATAAATTTTAGTATGGGGCCTATACTACTTCGCCCCTGTGTTTGATAACGGAACATCTTCCAATGGATGATTTGTAATCCCCATCATCATCCATTTGTAATCTCAATCAACTATATTATAAAGATTAATTGTTTTCAATTTTATTTTTTAATTCGCATTACTTTGGAAGATACATAGGACCCTCTTTTAAACATGTGCGGTCAAATACAAATTTATTAAAATTATTTTCTTAGATTTGCATTAAAATATTGTGTATAATTTTTACCATATTAAATACAATAAGAGAAATTGTCTCCACTTAAAAAAAAATCACGGCACTGAAAAACACTTCAAATTACTAGAATAATCATTTTGGATTTTAGTTTGAATAAGTACAAAGTATGGATCAATTTAGAGAAAAACAAATAACGTATTAGTTTTTTTTCATAATCTAATTGTTTAATATATATTATATTTTTTTTGTTAGTTTTCAGGGATGGAATAACTAAATAGATAAAATGTTATAAAAGGAGTTTTGAGAAAATACGTTACATTATGTTTAGAAAATTATAGGGAAGTTTACAGAAATTAGTAGCGAATGTAATTTTTTGTTTTTACTAGAAATTATAACTTTCAGTGTATCGAACTTTGTTTATTATAGTTAAATAGAAAAAAAAATTGTGATAAGTTAATAATTAGTTTAAATTTTATTTGAATAATATAAAAGATATAGTAAGTTTGTAAGGTCTCCCGTCCTTAGTGCGACGCAGTATGTTAAGTGTTTTTAGTCCCACACTTTATTTTAGAATATAACCGAAACGCTAAAAAAAAACAACGGAGGGGTGTGGTTACTCAGTGAAAAAATTATATACGGCGACAAAAGTAAGATACATAATTCTATCGCTATATAATCATTCAACACACATACAAAACAAGACAATACATATATATATCATGCATCAACACACATACTACTACGGTTTTTTGTCCACGTAGATAGTCATCACAAAACACATACCATCCGGTTCGTCAACGACCATCAGGTCACAAAGACCAACATTCTAGGAGCATCATATATCATATCATATCTATTGTTATAGACATGAATCGTAAAAATATATGAATAGAACACGTCACCATATTATTGTAGATCCAGATAACCCCTCACCTTGTTATAATTGATCACTGAAGAGTGAACATATGTTTCCACACTCTTGAAAGTCTATCAAACCGAATTATTTTTCCATTAAAACACCATCTTCCTCAAACCAAATCAATTTCCTCAACCGAGAAAGCAAATATAAGTCTCAGAAACTTATGACATGTCGTTAACTTTAATCCCAACGTTGAATAAGAATTCAGAAGCTTACCACGCAGTTTGAGGCCGATCAGATAACTTTTGCCTATTCAATTATTTGATATAACACGACTTATCTCAGATTATGATACATGATATTAGAATGGGATAA
This sequence comes from Heliophila coronopifolia, assembly GCA_900406365.1. NCBI lineage: Eukaryota > Viridiplantae > Streptophyta > Magnoliopsida > Brassicales > Brassicaceae > Heliophila > Heliophila coronopifolia. The sequence continues at coordinate 13,605 of OVAW01000305.1, read as the reverse complement.
TATCCCACTCGGTTAGTATGGACAATTCGATGTGTTTAGCTCTCTCTCCCTATCAGCTAGCTTTTGGAGGTGTGGTTCTCCAAACCATTAATTATTTGTATCATTGGTATCAAAGCCGGGGTGGGCGTTGGTTGAAAAAGGGCTGCCGACGGTGGGTTCTGACCGGCTGTTAAAGTTCATGAAAAAGTGGATCCGAGTTAAATATCGTCGAGTGAAGCTGCTGAGACGTCGGCTGTCTGGGGAGTTTGATTTGATGCAGATTATTAGAATGAGATAATGTCCCACATCAGTTAGTATGAACTATTCAATAAGGTATTTAATGTGTTTGACTATTCGATACAAATAAAAAAAGTTAATACTTTTATTATATTTTATCTTTAATAGTCGACCACCTTTAAAATTTCTGAAATATTGAGGGTCGAAAAAAACTAAAGTAGGTCACTTTCTCAAATATATATATATATATAATTTTTTTAAATGACATCTAAATCTAATAAATATAGTTTGTAAAATTTGGTGATCAGAGCAAATGTTTCCTCTATTTTTTACCTATCCTAGACTTTAAATTTGTTTTGATAATAACATTTATTTTCTTACAAATATAATCGTTGTTATTTGACTATTTGAAAGCCACTTTAAGGCTTCAATATTTTACTATAACATAATTTTTTATATACCAAAAAGAAATTCAAATTTCGGACATTATAAATTTCTTCAAAAAAAAACGAATCTGGAATCTAATCATTTAATTCGAGTCCATATTGGCGACACAGTCCAATTAGGCTGCAGTCATATTTAATATTTTCATAATTTTTTGGTTTCGATATCAATGCCTCTAGATGGATAATACATATCCATCTCGACCGATAGAGTTCCGGACAAAATTAAAAATCTTGTAATATTATGTAACAATATTTTTTATAGTCTATAATACTATATTTATGGGCCCATCTGAAAAAAAAAAAAATTGGCAGTAAATCCAAAAAATCGTACCTCTCACCTGCTTTGCTAAACCAACTATAATAATATATATCATAAAGTGTTAGCTTTTCCAATACATTTTTTTGGACAAAAGCATATTAGTACCCTCCAACTTTAGTCAATTAGTATTTTCATACCCAAACATTAAAATATTTTTTTTTTTAATTTATCATAAACTTCTTAAATTAGTGTATATTAATTCCTGGATATAGATGTCGTTTATTACTCCTGTCTATTTTGATGATTAGATGCCACTTAAACTTGTAAATTTTTTTTTAATTTTTTTATTAAATTTATATATTAGTTAATATTATTATCAAAATCAGCATATATATTATTTTTATAATTATTATCAAAACCAACGTATAAAATAATACTACACACTTTAAAATTTGATTCCGATAATAATACTATATCATAATATTAACTAAATATATAAATTTAATAAGAAAAAATAATTACACGTTTTAAGCGGCGTCTTGTCATCAAAATAGACAGGACTAATAAACGACATCTATATCCAGAAATTAATATGTACTATTTAAAAAGTTTAGGATCAAATTGGAAATTAAAATGCATAATTGACTAAATTAGGGTACTAATATGCCTTTGTCCTTATTTTTTTTCTGGACAAGTAATATTTATTTTTAATCATTTATGTGAAAATGGAGTAGAGCCAAATAAAAAATATGGAAGAAATGTATGTTTAAGCATTTAACCAATTGATTATGAATTAATATTAAATATTGTTTATTTAAATATAAAACATATTCATATTACAATCTATTATGAAATATGTTTTTTTCAATTTTGCCTATATATATATATATATATATATATGGCAACCAATTTTATATATCTATAGAGCCGGTCGTGATATTATCTAAAATTTTGGGAGAAAAACAAAATTAAAATTTATTCGTCACTTTCTTAAAAATTATTTTTTTGAAACATAAAGTCTAATAAAAATATATTTTAATTTTTGGGAGAAAACAAATATTTATATTTCTTTTGTCTCTATTTAAGACCGAGTCACTATATATATGAGTTATATCAATAATATAATAAGCAAGAAAAATTATCTGACAAAAACTTCTTCAATTTCCCTAACTCTTAATTTTACAATTTAATCTTCATAATCGAATGATATAACTAAAATAAAACTAAAATTGTTAAATATATTTATAATATTGCTTAGTTTGGATAAATCAATAAAAAGAGAATCAAATCTTCACCACTTCTTCCGCATCTTATCTTCTGTCAAATCATTCCACTTTGAGTAATATCTATTATATTGGTTTAACCATCTGTTTAATTATAAAATATTTTTGACGGAATCAAATCTAGATCAAAAAATTATTAGCTATTATAATATATATATTTGCTCACATATCGAAAAAAATCTAAAGATCCAATCAGAATGTACAGATTTAAAAATTCCAGAATATCTTATCTCTTTTTGCCATATCTGTCTATAATGTAAAGCTTCGTTGTCTTAAACTAGAAATATTTCCATGACTCTAATTTTCGTTTCGGTTCTGTGTAGAGTCAGGTAAAATATATTTGCTCTCATCGTTAATTTTTCTGTTAATATTTCTTTTAGATTTAGAATTTTTTTTTAAATGACTTCGAAATTTTATTTTGTTCCGATTCCAAAATTTTAACGAATTTCAGGGTCGGGTCTTCTTGCAATATCATCAACAATTTGTAAAGAAACAAAAACAATATAGTCCAACTATAAGAATACGTATGATCAAATTTTGAAAAAAAGCTGTAAAATAATGTTTAACAACGTTTTATTTAAAATACTAATTAAATCAATTTTGACATTTTTTAATTACTTACTCATTCATTTTAATTTTAGTTAATATTCTTTAAAATATTAACGTTGATATTTAATTTATAGGTGTTTTTGAAAATATATATAACATTGATATTTTTATTTGATTTAATATTATTTAAAATATTAACATTGATATTTACTTACAAGATGACAGTAGCAGCTCTGACATTATCTAAAATTATGGGGGCCGGAAACAAAACTTAGGCCACTTTATTAAAAAAAAATTTTTTTGAAAAAAATATACCTAAAAGTAATAGGAATATTTTTTTTAAATTCAGAGTGGAGCAAATTTTTTCTCCGGTTCTCCAGCCGGCTTTGGAAAATGATAAAGTATGTCGATTGGAAGATATTATACTTTTGTATTTAATAATATTTTAGTAGAGATCTCTCAAGTAGATGCGGTGGATCTATGATTTGGTTTTTTTATTAATATTTTAAAAGTTTGTTTTAATATTTTCCCATTTATTAAATTATAGTGCCACCATATTTGAACTATACAGTAGTTGCAACTTGCAAGTTCCAACCTTGTATTAAATTTTATAACATAATTTTTTATATAATTTCTTTGGGTATTTAGTTGTGAAAGCTTTAAGCTCATTTACATCAAAGAACATTGTACAATGCCGACATCTTCTCAATCATATCCAATGAATGGCGGTGACGGTGAACATAGTTACATCCATAATTCCTTATACCAAGTATGCTATTTACAAACTCTATAGTTTTCTCTACTTTTTATGAATCCGTTATTGAATTTATTGATGTTTATATATATGAATGCCGGTGGGCGTCTAACCACGGTTTTATAAACTATGTTTGCACGGGCGGACCCGGAAACTTTTTGTGTATGGAGCACAGCAAAATATAAATTATTATGAGATACTCATTAAACAATTTCACTAAAAATAAATAATATAACTAAATCTAAGTCTTTAAAAAAAATAGATAGGACATGTACCCCACCTACTCAAATGATGTGTTTGTAAGTTTGTTCATGTATGTTGGCTAATGTGTGTGCAAGATACTGATTTGAAGCCTAATTTTGATGTTACATTTGAACCATATTACATACTTTTGTATTGAAAAATCTTGCTTGGGGCTAAATTTATATATTGATTAACGAAAATTTCTGTTACAGAAAGCAGCTATAGATGGAGCTGAAGAAAAGACAAGACGATGCATCTTAGAAAAACTGGATCTCTTGAATCGAAAACACAATCTTTGCACTTTCCGAATCGCGGATTTTGGTTGTTCAACGGGTCCTAATACGTTTCATGCAGTTCAGAATATCATTGAGACAGTGAAACTCAAGTATAAGAAAAATAACAAAGAAAGTTGTCTTAAGTCTCTTGAGTTTCAAGTTTTCTTAAATGATCAAACCAATAATGATTTCAACACACTCTTCCGAACCAACGCTCGAGGGACGGACCCACGTTGTAAGTACCCCGGCATGTACCCCATACTTTTTTTCTATCTTTGGATATATATTATAAATCTTCGAAGTTTGTGCCCTACCCTCTCGTTCACTTTTTGTCAATTATTTTTCTATAAACAAGTTTTTCACATATCTATATATATTTTATTTCATAATTCGATCTTGGATTGTCTCGAGAAACTATTACATAGCCACTAGGTTGATAATAAAAAATAAATATTTAGATTTTAAATAAAAATATATATTAATATGTAAAACTCTATTTAATTTTTAAATAACAAAAAATAATAATTAATATTTATGTATTTTTTTTCTTCACATACTAAATTATGTTATGATCGACCACTACACAGCTCCATCATCCGAATCAGAATATTTCTTGGTCGGAGTTCCAGGCTCCTTCTATGGCAGAGTGTTACCAAAAAATAGCATCCATATTGGACACACTTCTTACACAACTCATTGGCTTTCCAAAACTCCTGACAAGAAATCTCTGGCTTTGAACAATAATTACATTCAATGTAATAATATGATAGAAGAAGTGACTAAAGCTTACAAGATACAGTTCATAGAAGACATGAGGGTTTTTCTTGAAGCTAGAAGTGAAGAGATTGTTCATGGAGGATTGATGATCATATTAGGACAATGTTTGCCTGATGATGTCTCCATGTTTGAGACATGGCAGGGTGTTGTGGTGGATACTATTGGTGATTGCCTTATGGATATGACTAAATCGGTAAGAGTTTGAACTCCAACTTTTTCTGTATATTTTTTTGTAATCTAAATGCAGTTTCGGTCATGAGTATAGGCAGATGAAACATTTGCTTCGGCCCTAAATTTTTATAAGGATATATTTTTATTAGATTTAGGCTCAATTTTTGATAAAAGTAGCCCCCAATAAAAAAATTTCGAACTATAAAATAAGTCAAAATAAATATTAATCTAAGAAAATTATTAAAAACTTCCAGTTTTTTTTAAATCATCAACTTCAATCTTAATGCTTGTTTTTCCACTACTATAAACACAACTTTAACTATGATTGTTTTGCATATATATATTTAACTTCTTAATAACCACATTGTCATTTCGATTTGCATTTATGATATTAAAAATACCAATGTCAATATTATTGGTGCCAATTTTTCTGTTAAAAAAGTTTGAGGTTTATTTTACAATTTTTTAAAAATGAAAAGTATTTTGAATATTTTGATAAACTTCTTTTTGCATTATTCTCTATAAATTATGTTCTAGTAATATTAATCACTCTAAACTATGTTTAAAAAAAAATTATACGTATATTTTAAAAAATTTAAACAAAGTTTATAAAATAAGAAGCATATACATGTTAAAAGATGGTCATGTTCTTATTTATGTAGGGAGTAACGACCATGGAAAAGATCGAGTTATTCAACTTACCAGTATATTTTCCAAAGTATAGTGAATTGAAGAATGAGATTGAAAATAATAAAAGCTTTAAACTTGAGAAGATGGAGATTACAAATCATCCATTGGAAGATATAACATTATCACACAAGTTCATCACATCCATGTTTAGAGCTATTCTCTATACGGTTCTAAAAGAACATTTTGGAGAAGATGTGGTCAATGACCTATTTGATCGGCTTGCTAAGAAAATCTCTATGATTGATTTTAATATGTGTGAGAAACATGTGAATTATTTTATAATGCTTAAACGAAAATGAACAATGAGAGTACTTAGGTAAAGACTTATGTTGTTGTTCTGTTATGTTATAATAATATTAAGTTCTTTGTTATAGTTGTTAGAGTGTACTAGCACTAACTTTGAAATCGGAAGTTCGACTCTCCGTCTCTACGATGAAATTTTTTTATTTTTTATTGAGAATTATACTATCGGGCCGGCTAGTTATGGCCAGTATTGACAAAAAAAACAAGTTTTTTTTGTCGAAAATTATATGAAAAATATACATCATAGTGTGTGTGTCAATATGGACAGCTAGACCACCCACAAGATGGATCCAATCTGCACCGCTGCTGTGCGGTTATCGTTCTAATTTTCTAAGCCCATTTTTTGTCTTTGGGATTTTGACCATTTATACCCGTGAACCTATTTGAGGAGTCCCACGACAGAGCAGAATACATGTTCATAATCCGCACCCACATATTTCTTTCAACCCAACTATTTATATAATCCGCTAGCCTGTTGCGTGGCCCGCCCAAATAGTCCAGAGGACATAAATGGTCAAAGTATCAAAAAGACAAAAACTATGTAATTATCTCGGACCACATACAAGCGGTAACAACGGTTTATATTATAAAAACACATTTTTAGACCAAGCAAACATTTCCACAACTCTACTCAGAACCAGTTTGGAGTCGGGATTATCCGAATTTTATTAATTTTTAATAATTTAGCTGTAGTTCTATGCTCCATCATTTTCTAAATATTATATTTTTTAGGTTTTTTCACACGTTAAAAAACAATTAATTACAGAAAATTTTATTAAAGAAGTTATTGGCAAAGTTCATACACTCCTTTTGTCGGAGATTAGAAGAGGTTAAGAAGTTGTGATACATACCTTCTTTTAGAAAGGACTAATGGACTACGAGTTATCTTGTTAAGTTAGAAATCAAACTTTCCTTATTTTCTTAAAGTAAAAATATTCAATATTTCTATTAACTACATTATTTAATTTTATAAATGTTTAATTGAAAATGCAAAGTTTATTGCGCATATAACTGCTAAAAAAGTTTGTTTTTAAACAAATTTTTTTTCTAAAATATCTTAGTTTATTTATATACTATAGAGGTGTCCAATGGGCGGACGTACCCCCCTTTTCAACCTATGGGTGTTCGTATACTAGGTCAATCGGGCTAGCGGGCTAAATTTTTCCGCCCAAGCCCGCGGCCCGCGGGCTAGATCAAATATATTTTAAAAAAATTGTTTTTAGTTATTTTTATTTGTAATTTTTGTTGTAAAAGCTTTAAATTTTTTAAATATACATATATCATTCCAAAATAGAAATTATTTTTGACAAAATACATGTGTTTTTAAATATGTTTTTAAATTGGAGTATGTAATTTTATTGGAGGATGTATTTTTTTTAGATTTAGGAAATTAAGAAAAGACAAAAAAAATATATATATAAGCGGGCTAACCCGCGGGCCGACCGCAAAAGCCCGCGGACTGAAATGGGCTATGATTTAAAGCCCGTGAAAGCCTGCGGGCCAAAAAGGTACACCCATAGCCCACCCGTGACGGTGCGGATTGGGCTAAACTCGCGGGCAGCCCGCCCGATTTGACAGTCTAATCTACTATATATTTAAACACGAGTTTTTGAACTAAATAACCTTAATTTTGTAACTATTTACTCCGAATGCCATTAAAAAAGGAAAAAGACTAGAAGGTTAATTTTGTCAAATCATTTTAGGTATATTAATCAAAAATACAATTTTCAAAGACACATTAAATTAAATAAATAAATAAATATATATATTAATTAAAATAAACACATTAAATAAAGAACATTAAATTAAAACCACATAAGAGAATTAATTGACCAAATATTCTAAATAAAATATAATTTTTTGCCAGTATTACTATTACCCTCTAGATCTACGTGTCTCTAAAATATTACAAATAAAATATAACACTAATTCACGTGGAGTAAATATATTTAAATATATCATGTTAACTATGTTTAAATTCAAAATACAGTTTATAACCACTGTACATTGGAAAAAAATATTTTAATAATTGAAGCTGTAGAAGTTAAGTTTTAAAATAAATAAATGACGTTTTAGATAAAAAATGTTCATTTTTTTCAAATTTATCCTTTAGTAAAAAACAAGTAAAAAATTGTTAAAATATACACAATGATTCGTTGACAAAAAAAAATATAATGATTATGAAAGAAAAATGATTTAATAAGAGTAAAATCTTACAAAAATATTTTACCCTAATAATTGAGCAAAATTCTAAAACGTCATTTATAAAATACGGACGAAATACAAATTTGATCATGGTATTTTCCGGTTCTGATTTTTTATTTTTTTCTGAATTGCTAAGCGAAATGTCAATTATAGAAAACAAATATACAAAATTGAATTTCTCATGTAATTTTGTCGTACATTTAAAAATATTAACAATTTCTAAATAACTAATCAACAAACATGGTGAGAATAGCAATAAAATAAAATAAAATAATATATATATAATGCTGAGAAAAAATAATAATAATATATTTCAATTATATAAAGCCAGATTATTTAAAAAAAACATAATTCCGCGCACAGCGCGGAGTATCATCTAGTACTATATTATATTAATAGTTTTATTGGTTCATTAATTCTTATTTAATTTCTTTTCAATTAGATACACTAAGGTTCGAACTCTAGTCACACTGTAGCAGCAAAAAATGTGACAATTATTAGGTCAGTTTCTTTCACTTGTTATATATATTTAAAAATAGAGAAAATATATTTTTTATACTCCCTCCGTATATTTTTTTTAATAGCTTTTTGAGGTTTTGCAGAACTATTAAAAAAAAAATTGGACTATTTTATCCAATCTCTTTCATACTCATCGTTACCAATTTTAAAATTCCATTGATTTTGTTATCTTGATTTAATAAAAACCAAATCATTAACCCAGAGTCCTCAGCTCAAGTGGTAAAGGGTTCACAGCTGTGAGTTCCGCCACCTGGGTTCGAAGCTCGGGGGAGGCGTACATTTAAATTGGTCAAAGGGGCTAGCGCCGAAGTCTCCTGGCCCAGAGGAAGGGTTCGGGTTTCGGCCCAGATCACCCTCTGCTAACCAAAAAAAAAACAAAAAAAACCAAATAATTACATCTAAAAAAGCGAGGGTAAATTTGGAAAAAACACAACTTTTTAACTAAAATGACACTTATTAATTTACAAAATTATTTTCCTAAAACAACACTTAGTAGAATACGGAGGGAGTATTAGTTTTGATTTATTTGGTTTCGATGCACCAAAATTTGGATAATATTCGACTTTGTTTTCAACAATGCAATGCAATGTAATTTTCAATCATTTTCAAAGCGTTAGTGCCAAATTCCAATAGAGAAAAGGCCAAGATAGGCATTTATTTGTTAGATATAAATCTTCTTTACCACTCAATACATATAAAATTCCGGTTATTTGGAATTTGTCTGGTTTACCATTGAAAATTTCGGTTACTTAGAATTCCGGTTATTTAAAAAAAAGTTAATATGTGGTCGATATTATTTATACTACCTCATTTCTTTGTGTGTTTTTTTATCGTGAATATATATAATTAAAATATTATTTATACTACAAATCATTTGGTTATTTTTAAGATATTATTTATACTATCTTTAATAATTGATATTATTTTATATAATAAAAAATACGTTTTAGTACAACTAATAATTATAATGGATAATAAAATACTATAAGACATATTGTTATACTTAATTTTTTTTATTTACAAAAATTGTAAATTTATAAATTAATTCGTATGGAAATAGTAATTATGTCAGAAAAATAATAATTGAAAAATTTGTGATAAATTATTATAAGTTTATATTACTTTAGATTAATATTATATTAATTAAATAATTAAAAGTCCCAAGTTTAAGTTAATTTAAATGTCTTTTTTTCTAGAGTTATTATTAAAACAATAAATTTTTTTGTAATGTAACATATAGTTAAAACTTGTTTTTTAAATAATTTATTTTTCAATATATAATATATTTGCTTGTGTTAATTTTTCCTAATTCACATTAAAAAAAATCTTCATTGAGATGGGAAATCAAATTTCCAATCCAAATGACTAGAACAAATGACATTTAATTTATGTTTTAAAAAAGAGATTACGCATTTAATTTTGGAACTTATATGGTTTATATTGCAAGAGCTTTAATGGCATAGTGACAATTTTTTTTTAATATTGGGTCACAACAAGCCGGACTATTAGTCTAAATTCTATTAAATATATACTTTATCTTCAAGACAGAGAATCAAATTTCTGATACCGTGATCACTGTTTGTACACTCAAACCACTAGATGAAAAATCATTTTTAAAGAGTTAGTGTTGGATCAAATTTTAATAGAAAACATACAAAATAAGGCATTTAATCAAACTTTAAATAAAAACTGTTTTTAATATTTTTAGCATTATATATATATATATATATTTGAAAATGTTTTGGCAATTTTCTTTCTAATTGCTTAATCATTCATTTTAGTAAATTAGTTAATATTATTTAAAATGTTAATGTTGATATTTATAATGTTTTTTTATTAAAAAGTTATACAGTTTTCTATTTTTAAATTATAGTGGCACCACATTTAAATTATACTATACCGTAAATGCAAGTTCCAACCATATATATAACATTCTTTATCATTTATTTTCTTATATATAGAATTAGGCAACATCCTCTCAATCATATCCAATGAACGGCGGTGACGGTGAACATAGTTATTTTCATAATTCTTTATACCAAGTATGCTATTTATATATTTTCTATCTTTTTTAACTTTTTAATGCATTATCGATATGCGGTGATCGTGGACATGTCTGCATACTCATCTTAAAAAACTTTGTTGGCTGGTTGGTGATTGAGATAAATCTCAAGCGGGTTGGCGGTCTTCATAACCATGATTGAATAACATGGATATGCGGTGGGTGTTAAGTGACAAAATAGCCATGGATGCGGTGCTAAGTGACAAAATAACCATGATTGAACCACACGGATATGCGGTGTTAAGTGCCAAAACCCATATAACCGCTTTTCTGGGCCTAAAACTCTATATCTAAGACCGCCATGCCGGTTTGTGGGTTGAACATAGCTCTCGGGTGGCTCGGCATTTAACACCTAATTATATATTACAATTTTTTCTATAGAATTAAACCATATCATATGCTTTTGTGTTAGAATTTTTTTTGTCTAGCCTAAATTATATATTATTTAACCAACATTTTTGATACAGAAAGCAGCTATAGATGGAGCAGAAGAAAAGACAAAACAATGCATCTTAGAAAAACTAAATCTCTTGAATCTTGATTCCGATCTTCGTACTTTTCGGATTGCGGATTTCGGTTGTTCTACGGGTCCTAATACATTTCATGCAGTTCAAAATATTATTGAGACAGTGAAACTCAAGTACATGAAAGAAAACAAAGAATATAGTCTCAAGGCACTTGAGTTTCAAGTTTTCTTTAATGATCAACCCAACAATGATTTCAACACACTCTTTCGAACCAAGCTACCAGGGGCCGGTTGTAAGTACCCGGGGCCTATGCCCCAGACTCTTTTTATCTTTCTATTTATGTTTTAAGTCTTCTAAGTATGTGCCCCCACACTCTCTTTCATTTTTTGTCGATTTTGTTATTCATTTATTTTTTATAAACATTTTTTCCTCTTTCCTAATTTATCACTGCAAATATGTATATAGCAATTTAAATAAGTATTTCTTAGGAAAAATATGTGCATTATACTATTTTACTGAAGTTAATAAATATTTAGAATTTATAAAAAATATATTTAAATATTACAAAACGAAAATATTAATAATTGTGTAATACTTATGCAATATTTTTCATATGATTTTTTCTCGTACAAAATTATGTGTTAGATATGGCTTTGCAAAGCTCCATCTATGGACAAGTTTTAATATATTTACTCTATTACTTTACAAAAAATTGTAAAAAAAAATACATTTATATTTTTGTTATATATTTCAATACAATTGTGCCCCGTACTAAATTGTTGTCTTGCATCCGCCATTGTATAGCTCCATCATCCGAATCGGAATATTTCTTGGTCGGAGTTCCAGGCTCCTTCTATGGCCGAGTGTTACCAAGAAACAGCATCCATATTGGACATACTTCTTACACAACTCATTGGCTTTCCAAAACTCCTGAACATATATGTGACAAGGAATCTCAGGCTTGGAACAAGCATTACATTCATTGTAATGATTTGATAGACGAAGTGACTAAAGCTTACAAGGAACAGTTCATAAAAGACATGAGGGCTTTTCTTGAAGCTAGAAGTGAAGAGATTGTTCATGGAGGATTGATGATTATGTTAGGACAATGTTTGCCTGATGGTGTCTCCATGTTTGAGACATGGCAATGTCTTGTGGTGGATACTATCGGTGATTGTCTTATGGATATGGCCAAATCGGTAACAAATTTAACTCCAAAAAACAAAAATTGATTTGGGCATTTTCAAAATTTTTTATTAAAGATTTTTATTTGATTTAAAATATGGACTCTAATTTCATATAGATATTTAAAATTTTCTTAAGCAATTATAAAACACTAAGGTTTTATTATATTTAATATGATAGATATGTTTTTGAAAAACTATATACTATTATAATTAATCGGATTTTTATTTGATTGCTCCACTCGCACATGATAACTAAAGGTTTTGTTAGTTTTCCGTTTTTTAGGGAATAACAACCGAGGAAAAGATCGAGTTATTCAACTTACCCGGGTATTTTCCAAAATATAGCGAATTAAAAAGTGAGATTGAAAATAATAAAAGCTTTACACTTGAGATGATGGAGATTATAAAGCATCCATTGGAGGATATTACATTATCAAACGAGTTCATCACTTCCATGTTTAGAGCAATTCTCTATACAATCATAAAAGAATATTTTGGAGAAGATGTTGTTAATGAGCTATTTGACCGGTTTGCTAAGAAACTTTCGGAGTATCCTATTGATTTTAATAAATGTGAGAAACATTTGAACTATTTTATAATGCTTAAACGAAAATGAACAATGATATACTTACGGTAATTGACTTATGTTGTTGTTGTTGTGTAATAATAATAAAACTAGATGATATCCCGCGCTATGCGCGGGTTTGGTTTTTTCTTTTTAGATTTTTTTAAATATTTTATTTTATTCCATATGTAATGAATAATGATTTATTGGCCGTTTGTGATACTTTTCGAGACTTCGCTTCTAGATTTCGA
>OVAW01000304.1:3189-17174 GCA_900406365.1 Heliophila coronopifolia | reverse complement strand
AATAATAAAACAGAAAATAAAAAATAAAAAAAAATAAAGAAGAAAATATAAAGTAAATAGAAATAAAGAAATAAAACGTAATAAAAAAAATTTATCATCTCACCACTACTAGCGAAGGGGAGAGCGACGATGGTAAATGGCAGTTATTAGCTTACCACTTTTCACCACTCCAGAAGTGGAACCTATTTTATGATTGGGGTGTGGAGAGGAGTGGAGTGGTGTAACTCCTTGTTAACCATTGTTCCAATCATGGCTTTAGTCGTGTCAAAGCATGAAAAAAAATATAAGAATTGATGAATTTAAAGATATTCAATCAAAAAAAAAATTATAAACAAATGATTTTTATATGAACAAGTACTACCATAGCTGTATTATCATGTGAAATGGCATCTCATCGTTGCCTGTGCTATGCTTAATGACTCTGCATGATCATTTTGAAATTATTGTTTCGTGCAAAACATGGAAAATTATAATAATATATAGATTCAATAAACAAATTATTTTCATAAATAAATGGTTTTTACATGAGAAGTGCTATCGTAATTGTAGTATCAAGTGAAATAACATATCATCGTACATGTGTTACATTTAATGACTGCATTTTTATATTTCAGTAGTGCAAAACACGAGAAACATATATAATAATAACGAAAATTAAAATCTGCTCACTATCTACTACCTTACAAGTAACAACGCCTATGCAATTCAGCACCGGAAGCTTTGCTAAGTCATTTATCTTTTATGAGGCAATTGTTTCATCATATATCTTGGCTTCACTTGTGCCTTTTGTAAATGCAAAATAAGATATAATCGTACATGTGTTTCATAATGACTCCACTTATCTTCCACAATTAATGTTAGTTTTTTTTGTTATTTATAATTTTTCTTAATTATTAATTACAGTATTAATTAATAATATATATAAAATCCGATCAAGAAAACTATTTCGAGAGAATCTGAAAACAAAACTTTTGTTTACGCATATAAACTTCTAATTGACAGTTTATATTATAAATCAATGATTTCGTGACATTACGTGCTTCATTTAATGACTATTTTATTTATATGATCCTTTGTAATTATCAGTAGCGCACAAACATGCGGAAAATATAATAAAAGTTAATTCAAAAAATATTGAATTAACAATTTTATTTTTATAAACCAATGATATTTATAAGAGCACGTACTTTCATAACTGTTTCATCCTGTGGAATGATATACTATCACGTTAATCTCTTTGTGAATAAATTCAAGACAAGAAAATAAGAAACGCATATAAAAAAAACATGGGCGAAATTATCATCGTATGCTTCCTAACTTTACAAAGTATTGTCGTGTATTCTTCTCAAAAAGCATCGGACTTCAATTTCTTATATTGGGTCATATATGTAAGTTTCTAAGAAACAAATAGAATCAACTATGGAAAAGATATGAACTTTAGAAAAAAATACATATTTAATTTAATTTTTAAATGGGTAAAAAAAATTACTAACGTGTAAGTTGGTAAAATAAGTTGCCAAAGATCCAGAAACCAATTCAAGAATCCATTCGTTTATGTGTATAAAATTCTTTTAAAGACTGAACATAAGAATTTTTAGTTCCATTCAATAGCATAGCGTAATGGTCATAAGAATTTGCCAACTCAAAAATAATGAAAAAATCATCATTGCAACATTGACTAAAAGTATAGCAATAATATTGCACAAGAGAATTTACAGCATTTGTTTTGTACAATTTAAAAAATTCAAGTAGATTTATAGCTAAAAATTTAGTTCATGTAAGTATTTACACGGTCATATTAGCTAAATATGAATCTTCGAGATGGCTATAAAATATTTGATCCGCGTATTTTATTTGTAATTGTGTGAATCCGACGTATACTATTTTTTTGTTCGTCGGGACTAATGGCAATTTATTTTTTTTTACCGGAGACAACTGGAATTCGAATCCTGAAAATTATGTAGAATCAACATGGGTGATAACCACTAGACGTCTAACTATTAGACATAGAGTTGTCATTTTTAAGTTTATCTTACTCTCTTATAAATTAACCTAATTTTTTAAATTGTTTGGGGAAACGAATATTTCATCAATCCTTGAAAAGGATTTTTTTTTTCAATCGTTGAAAATGATTTGAATTTACAAGATGGTGTTTTAGATAAGGAAAAAGAGTCTTGTCGTGTCTTCGTCTCAAGAAGCACGAAACTTCAATTTTTTCTATTCGGTAAACTAGGTAAGTTTCTAACAAACAAATAAGGGTTGACAATTTTTTTCCCCCTGAACTATGCTCCGTACACATGGTTCCCCCTGAACTTTGGAGCTCTTTATATTTCTCCCTAAACTTAACAATCTCCTTATTTTCCCCCATGAACTTAACAGTCTCTTCATTTCTCCCCCTGAACTATCATTAATATCATATTCCCACGTTGTAAAGATTTTATTGACTCTAATTGTGACGTATAATGATTTTTTTTTTACCCGACAAAACTCATATTGTACAAATCTAATCTTAAAGCGACGATTTTGAGTTTAGTTCGACGGAGAAGACTTGTCTATTAGGATTCGAAATCAGTAGAAAAACATCAAAATCGACGAATAATTGTTCAAAAACGTTGATTTTTTTTAAAATAAGTTTTTTTCGGATTAAAAGTCGTGGCTAAGGGTATTAAATATTGCAATTAGAGTCAACAAAAATCATTACACAACAAATATTTGCGTTTTAAGGTGTAAATATGAGATTAATGATAGTTTGGGGAGAAAAATAAGTAGATTATTAAGTTTAGGGAAAAATATAAGGAGCTCCAAAGTTCAGGGGGAACCATGTGTACGGGGCATAATTCAGGGGGAAAAAAATTGTCGACCCAACAAATACAATCAATTATGGAAAATGATACAAAAATATTAATTAACTTTAGAAAAAGAACACATATTTGTAAACGGACAAATAGACAAGTTTATTAGTTCACGTAGGTTTATTGTTAAAAACTTAGTTCATGTATGTATTTGCATGGTCATATTAGCTAGATATAAATTGTCCCGATTACTATATTTTGCGTTGGAATCAGCCTTTCCTCTGACAAAAATATTATCAGTGTATTTTGTTAATTTTAGTTGAGTGAATTCATATATGTACTACTTTAATTAGACATGAGGATATTATTTTAAAGTTTTATCTTAATTACTCTCCTATACATTAAACTAGTAGACATGACTCCATTAAAATTATATGATCATTTTAAATTATAGTTTGAGTAGTAGTGCGAACATGAGAAATATATAATAGTAAATAAATTAAAATATTATTGAATTAACAATTTATTTTATAAACCAATGATTTCGTGACATCTACGTGCTTCATTTAATGACTCTATTTAATTTATATGATCATTTGTAATTATTTTATCAGTCTTGTAGAAACATGAGGAAAATATAATAATAAATAATTCAAAAGATATTAGAATTAACAATTTATTTTTATAAACCAATGATATTTATATGTGCAAGTACATATATAACTGTTTCATCGGATGGAATGATATTACGATAACATTAATCTGTTTGGGAATAAATTCATGAAAAAATATAAGAAACACATATCAAAAAACATGAGCGGAATTACATCGTATGGTTCTTAATTTTACAAATTATTGTGGTGTATTCTTCTCAAGAAGCATTGGACTTCAATTTCTTAAGTTGGGTCATATATGTAAGTTTCTAACAAACAAATACACTCAACTTTTGGAGAATGAACATAAGATTGTTTAGTTACATTCAATACCATAGCGTAACGGTCAGAAGAATTTGCCAACTCAAAAAAAAAATAAAAAAAAATCATCATTTGAACGTTAACTAAAATTATACCTCAATATTAATATTGCACCAGAGAATTTATAGTATTTGTTTTGCACATTTTTTAAAAAAACTTGACATATTTTTTTGCCATTTTCCCACATATATCTTTCTGATTATCCAACAAATTATGGATAGGCTCGTATCAAATCAATAAAAAAAAAACAAGAGTCATCAGTTCTGGTGGTAAAAATTTCACAGCTGTGAGTTTCGACACTCGGATTCGAAGCTCAGGGGAGACTTACATTTAAATTGGTCAAGGGGGTTAGCGCCCAGAGGAAGGGTTCGGGCTTCGGTCCGGGTCACCCTCTGTTAAAAAAAATAAAAAAAAAATATAAAAAAAAAAACAGTAAAAAATTGACTAATTGATGTTGGAATTTAGTTCATGTATGTTTTTTTTACCTCAGCTTAGTTGGTTGAATTAACTTTCTCCCACTAGAGATAATCGGGGTTCACACCCCAAACCTAGTGTCAAAGCAACAGATATTGTACCATTATGCCACTTGTATGTATTTAAACGGTTATATTAGCTAAATATGAATCTCCCATATGGCTATAAAATAATTGATCAGAGTATTTTATTTGTAATTGTGACGTCCACTATTTTATTTTAATATAATTAACCATGGAGATATTATTTTTAAGTTATCTTATAAATGAATCAATTTTTTTTTTTGTGTATTATTTGGAAATGATTTTAAAGAAAAAAAATTGAGTTCTTATTTTTATCAACATATACATTAAACTATTTTCTTGATCTTTTGCAAAATTAAAGTAAAAATGAATTCAATCCGTAAATATATATATTTTTTCCATCCTTTAACTTGATGAAATATAACAAAATTAAAATTACAATCATATTTACTAGTTACGTGTCCATAAATGACATTAGTTCTTATGTTGTTTTAGAAAGGCACGTTTTTTAAGATGACCCGACGAACGATTGGACTCGACTCGACTCGACCTGACCCGTTAAATTCAAGTGTATAAATAGGCGCTCAAAATAACCAGCTTCTTCACCACTACAAAAAAACATAAGGATACCGAGAGAGAGAGAGAGAAGTAAAGAGCTTGAGATTCACGAAAAAGTATCGAATCTACAGTACAGGCTACTATCAAATTTCTTTTCAAATTTTCTTGGTTACTTAAAAATAATTGATACAAACAATATTAATTCATGCTCGTTTTTCAGGTTTGGAAAAAATGAAATCAGAGATGGATCCTCTCATCGCTAAGCCTAAGACAAAATCAACTATCCAGCTAATCGTTTCTTCCGTCGCTTTCATCGCGATCACGATGGGTTTATTAGTTGCTGTCTATTCAAGTAATGATCAGACAAGTTCCTTCCTGACGAAAGAAGTAGGAGAACTCAAAAATATATTTTTTGAGGCAAAGGTTAAGGTATTGAAACGATTATAGATTATCGTTTTTTACAAAACATATATATGTGTAGTGATTCAAATGAACAATTATATATAATATATTCAACTAAGAGTAATTAATGGTGTATTTAGAAAATGTTTAAATCCTAATGCATAAATCTAAATCTGTAAATACATACATCTATTAGATAAAAACATGCATACCACATGAACTTATTTTAATTACCAAATGAACTTACCCGGTATGCATCGCCATCATGAGTATATATATATATCAAGATGTAGCTTTTGGTTCTAAAATTTTATTATTTAGTTTTTCCTCCCTTTTTTAAAAAAAAAGGCTAAAAGAGGTTATTTTTGGCCTAGAATCAATATTTTTTTTGTATATAGCAAACTTTAAATTTTGTTTTAGCTCGAAATAAAATGTCTTGGACGCAGTGACTTAGCTACAGTTATATGATTTTTATTTTTTTTTTTTTAATTTAAAATTATGGCATAATTCATACATATTTAACAAAATAGTTAATAAATATTACATATTTTATTTTAAAGATGTGGCCTAAATATTTTTATAAAGTTGTGAGGTCTAAATAGGATGCTTTGTTTTTTTTTTTCTAACACATAGTCAATCCCCTGGGTGGACGGGCCGACCTACCGTATCATTATCGATGCTGGGAGTTCGGGGAGCCGAATTCATGTGTTCAGGTACTGGTTTGATGAGTCTGGTAAACCTGTTTTCAATTTCGACAAGAAGGGGCAGCATTACTACACGCATAAATCCGGGGCGGCTTTATCAACGCTTGATGAAGGCGGAGCAGAAATATCAGTGAGGAAGCTCGTGAAATTAGCAGAGAGAAAATGTCAGTGGGCAGTGAAGGAGAGGAGTGACATTAGGTTAATGGCGACTGCTGGGATGAGAATGCTTGATGTAGCTAAACGGAATCTGATTCTAAAGGGTGCCAAAAAAGCTCTTAAAGAATCTAAGTTTAGTTGTATAGGCGACTGTGCTACTATTATCTCTGGTTAGTTTTTTTCGAATCAGTTCTTCATTAATTATAACAAATAGCATGCATGTTATATATATATATATATATATTAGCTAAAATAATTGAGTGATAGTAAATATGAACAACATCCTACCATTAATTAGGTGACAGCTAATTAATTACTATAAATAATTTGGAATTTTTTACAGAATCTGAAGAAGGTATATATGCTTGGATTATTGCAAATTATGCACTTGGAACGCTTAAAGTTGATCCTATGAAAACAACAGGGATTGTTGAACTTGGTGGGGCTTCTACGCAGGTTTAGTTTTATTCCCTGTCAAAAAATTTTATCATCGCAAAGAAAGTATGTTTAGAAGAAGTAAGATAAACCACAACTTGGAGGTGCTAAAATGGTCGATGATAAGTACTGATAGTGCATTTGTATAGGTGGCATTTGTGATAAAGGACGATTTGGATGGGTTAACGCGTCCGCTGAAATATGGAGATAAAATATACTATCTCTACAGTGCAGGCTACGACGGCCTTGGAAAGGTAAAATTCTGAGAGCAGAGCATTTGTCTTTGAGTACTTGTGTTTGCATTTGCATGTGTCTCTATTTGTTGCTTATTGATCTCTGTGGTTTTTATAATGTAGAACATGCATGCCATCAAAACTAAAGGGCTTTTATCCCTTTTTTTTTGTATACTGTTAACGAAACTTTTTTTTTTTTTTTTTTCGCCTCCCAGGATGCAGCACTTAAGAAATTAAAGGAAAAAATCCCACAAGGTTTTTTTTTTTTTACAAAAAAAAACGTTTGTTGAGCTTGAAGATTTGATAGAGTTAATAATAAATGCACTCTTGAGTTTAGGCAATTGAAATAATTAAGCTTATTTTCCCATATCAAAACTTAGGGAATGAAAACCCTTGTACTCCGGAAGGATTGGAAAACGCTAGAGCTGCCGGTAGTTTCGACGGATGCAAAGACAAGTGTATAGCCATATTGGAGGAAGAAAACGGTAATATCATTATCAGTATAAAGCTGAATATATATAGTTTCCCCCAGTCAATTTATCTCCATCTCTTATGGGTGTTGTTTTGGTACCCTTTTTTGTGTACAGTTCCGAAATGTCCTCTTTGTCCTATTGGATCATCACCACCTGAGCTTAGAGGAAATTTTTTGGCTTTAGGAAATTTCTTCCACACCTCGAAGGTATATTTCCATGAAATAATATTCGTTGATGTCAAGATTTCTGTCTGAATTTATTTGAACAAGTGGGTGATCTTAATTATGTTTCTGTCTGAATCAGTTTTTTGACCTGGAACAAGACACTTGGCTTACAGAAATGAGTAGTAAAGGAAGTGACTTCTGCAAAGAAAAATGGTCGGAGATGACGGTTAAATACAAAACACTACCAAAGTATTTGAAAGATATGTGCTTCGCATCAGCATATACTACCACAATGCTGGAAAAACTTAGTTTTCCTATAACAAATACAAGGTAATGTTAATGCGCAAATTTAAGAACAAATACATCAAATCAATATAGGATTTGGATTACGAAATCAACAGCCGTGTTTGTATTGTATGCAGAATCGAATTTGCAGAGGAAGCGGGAAAGGAGAATGTACAACTAGATTGGGCATTGGGTGCTTTTATTAATATAACTGCTCCCATGCTCACCCCTTTCACGCCCTTGCCTCCTCCAAAGCCAACTCCTCCTCCTCCAACGACCCCTCCACCTCCTCCGTCCCCTCCTTCTCCTCCATCCCCTCCTCCACCTCCTCCGTCCCCTCCTCCTCCAACGCCCACTTATGATTATTGTGGTAATTCTAGAAAAATGCTTGGCTGAAGTAACATAAGTTCCATTTACAAAATATGATATTGTATTGCTTTTAAATATCATATTTTCCAATAAATTATGCAATGTATTTCTTTTCTTCTTCTTTTTCTTTTCAATCAATGCAATGCAATGTATTTCTTTTTCTTTTTTTTTATGTTTAAATATGTTTGACACTGTGGTTGTCATTTCTTTTTTTATTAATAAAGATGTTTCTTCTTCTTTTTCCCTTTTTTCAAACAATGCAATGTATTTTTATTTTTATTTTTATTTTTTTGTCAGTAATAGATGTGGAGGTAAGTGTGTTTAATTTGGAGAAAACATCTCCGACTTTATAATTAATCGGCAATGTTATATGTACCTCATAATTTATGGTCAATGACGTAAATATATTTTAAGAAGAAAAAAAAACACAAACTGCGAGTTCTTTTTTATTCTTCAAACAAAATGCTAATTTAGTGAAAACAAAGAAAATTGTTTACTTATTTTTATTGAATACTATTTGTTTTTTCTGTAGTTATACCTTGCTTACCCGTCGTATATCCTTATTTCTACTTAACTATTTGTCAATCTTACACTGTCTGTGCAGAAGCGAATTTTTGACGCCGATGTCATTGATATAGCATCACAAAACTTCAGTATCAATTGTACCAGATTGGCTATGATTTTTGTAAGTGCTGGATAAAAGGCAAACATATTTTGAATGAATGATTGTTTTTTTTTAGACTAAAAAAAAGCATAAGCTTCTTGTATGAGCAAGCAGCCAAGCACTATAATAATTATATTATCACGTGGAATGACAGTCACTTATTAAGTGTGCTATATTTTTTAGTAACGCTAATTAATTTATATGATGACTTTTAAATTTTATTTCCGGTAGTGCAGAACCACTAAGAGAAATATTATAATAAATAAATTCAAAAAAAAAAAATTATTGGATTAACAATTTTATTTTATAAACGTCTAATGATTTAATGTGAGCAAGTATTGTCATAATTGTTTTATCACGTGGAATGACGTACCGTCTTTGAGCCTCCTATATTTAGTAACTCTACTTAAATTATATGATAATTTTAAATAAATAAAAATTCAGTAGTGCAGAAACATTAAGAGAAACCAGATTAACATCAACCCTGGTCTACTAACTGCTAGCTTACACATAAACATATGCCGCAAATCGAAAACGATAGAATGAAATTATTATATATAGTTACAAGTACATAGAAGTTAAGGAGAATTCTCTACCAAACAAATAATGAGAGTACCTTAGCAGTGATAAGAAGCCTCAAAAAAGTTACTCATCTTTGGCTACTTTGATAGGCCGTGTTTCAAATCCGCCATTGGCTCTCTTCTCAAGTGAATAAGGCAAGTAAGTACCAAGAATCCTATCCCACATGACAAAGAACGGCTGCGAGAAATTGTTTTTAGTTCCATAAAGCTGATGGTGAACATCATGGTAAGCAGAATTATTACCAAAGAAGATGTGAAATGGATTTCTCGGAAGCCAAAATCCACAGTGATCATCTACTGTCTTGCTGGTTGCAAAGGAGAAGAAAAAAAATGGCGGTTCTTGGGGACATATAGCAGAATTATTATCGTTTTTTTTTTGTGTGGAATAAGTTAGCTACTTGTTACAAAATGTAACGCCATTTTATTTAATATAATGTTTTTTTAAGTGTCGGTGATATATATGGAGGTATGCATGTAATTTCGACATTTGAAATGCCAATTATAACGTCACTATTACTCTTAACGAAATTTCATTTAAAAAAAAAAAAAATATATATATATATATTTCTACAAGCATTGAACAGAATCTAAAATTATCTAAAAGAAATAGGGAAAATGCCCCAGAAAAACATGAAATGGTTATCTTAACTTCATCTTCTACAACTCCAAACACATATTTTGGTTTCATGATGAACAATAGTAGTAACTGTTGGATTATAAACTCAAAGGATTAAGATTATTAGAATTTGACTAAGTTCATGTCTTTTTAGATTCATGTATTGGGATTTATACATTTTCTAGGTACACTATTAGTGAAGTTGTAATACCCAAATTTGGTCCAAATAAGTCCAATAAAGGCTCAACTCGTTTTTGTTATAATTAAACTTAAAAGACAACATGTATATAAGGCTCATGTTTATCTCTTTCCTGATAACTTACCATAAAAGATAAAATAGAAACAATTGAGAGAAAGAAGAAAAGAAGACGTGAGAGAGGATAGAAAAGATAGAGAGGACATGTACAGTTTTCAAACTAGGTTAAAGAGACATAGTTTCCGGACATATGTGATCAGAAAAGATCAGGCCGCCGCTTGATCTGGATAGAGCTCGTTCACATTAAGCCACAGGAATTGACGGATCGTTGATCGGATTTATATTATAGCCTCGGTGAGACTTTCTTTCCGCGCAAGCAACCGTTTGGAACTGTTGACAGATTCGACCAGTTACGGTGCAAGGCACGAACGGAGGGTCAAACGAGCTCGGATTGAGCCAAATTTTGGTAGGTATATTCTATACTCTTTGATCTAAATCTACGCGAAAGAATCGTTCCATTCCATTCAGCCGTTTAAATTATATGAGTTTTCTACCGAGACAGTTACATGCAGAGACGATCTACGCGACCAATAGAAGAAATTAGAGAGTTTGGAGATTCAGTATCATTCTGATCGACCTGAAATTTGGTAAGGCGGTTCCTTCCATCTTTAGCTTCAGATTCAACGGTGGGAGTAAGAACTGAACAGTTAAGTTGTGTTTTATTGATGGTTTTCCGAGACTAAAATCTGCAGTCTAAAAATAGGATTTTGATTGGTACGAGGAAAGGTAACGGTTCGAAGAGCAAAGGAGCTCGGAATATCCAGAATTAATTATGCCAAGGTGAGGGTGTGATCTGCGGAAACGCGGTGTCACGTTTATATTCTTATGCTTTTATTATTTATGCATGTTGAATTATATATGATTTATTATATTTATAAATTAAAATGCGTATGTTGATTATGTGATAACATAATAATTTTATAAAAATATGGTGTCAGAGTGATGACAATAAAGTATTATATTTTTTATTTAAGATTATCGTTTTTGAACGGTAAGTGGAGGCGGTGAAATGGCAGGATGGGTAAGCTTCGAAATAGATAGGTTCAAAGATAAGGGGTTATGGTCGAACCTAGTTGGCATTGGACTGACGGGTTCATTGCAGAAGACTAACGAGTCTAGTTAGGCTTAAATATCAGGGGTTATGGTCGAGTCATGTGATTTTAGCTGGTAGGTTCAAAGATCAGGGGTTATGGTCGAACATAGATTCAAAGATCATGGGTTATGGTCGAATCCATTATCTTTTCGGAAGGTCGTCGTGGACGAGGTTATATTATTATAATTATAAAAGTAATTATATAAATATATTATGTTATGTCTAATTCTGGATGTTTAAGTAATATTCGTATAACTGTATAAATTTGGGATCGTGCTTCTGTTGGCGGAGATGATCTCCTCACTTGGTAACTTGTTACTCACTCCTCTTTTTCCCCCTTTTCAGTTGTGCAGATGTGTTTAGGATTAAGTGTGCGAGACCGATGACTCAATGATATATTTTGTAAGTGATCAAAGGCCTAGTAAAGCGGTTAACACGTCGTCGTCTCAAAAGATGCGGGAGACGGGTGTTACAAAAGTACATTGAAATTGTTCATGTGTCTCCGGATAGATGCGACTATTAATATTCTCGACGAGCGTATATAAAACATGTAATTCTTTGTTTATAAATATCGACAAAATATATATCGAAAATCACAAAGTCGATTATAGTTTATCTCTTCTAAAGTATTATTTTCTCAAATCGTCTTCCTCTTTACATCAAATTTGTATCAAGAGGGACATCATTAACAATCTTTTTGTTCCTTTCTCTTTTTCTTCTTCTACTTCTTTCTTTTACTTGAAAAGCAAGGAAGATGCTCCTATGAACATGATGTTCTTCCGAATAAAAGCTTCTCATGAAGATATGGAGACCAGTGTGTTTGAAAAACCAAGAAGTTTCAATTGAGAAGAATTTCCGTTGGTCCGAAGCAAAGCTTGAGGAATTCCTCAGAACTCCAAGTCTTCGGTCTGAATCCATCTACAATACATAGTCAGAATAAATTGGAGAGAAGAACAATAACAACTCTAGCTGCAACATATATGGAGGAGACAAATAGTAGTAGCAATGACAAGGTGAGTAATACAAAGTTGTTAAAAATGCTGTCACAAAACGCGGAGGTACCGATGAGTTTGTAAAGAAAAATGATTGGGACAAGGATCTAGTTCAAAATTATTATAAATGGGCTTATTCAAAATACTCAAAGAATTAAAGTATATATATATATATACTCAAAGAACGAGAAGCAAATAAAGAAGAAGATGCGAGACTTCTTAATCCCCAAGGAAAAGCCCAACAGCCCTAAGAGATTCTTATCTCTCAAGAAAGCTATCAAATTCAACACTAGACATTGAGATCTTTGTTTTGTTGTTGGTTGCAATAAATCATGTTCTCGAAATGTACCATGTTTCTTCAATTTTCAATTTCAGCAACTATTTTTATTGAAAATTAAAAGACATACAAAAACAACAAAATTGATTAATTTTATATTTCATCTTCAACTATTACAAATTAAACTCTCATGGTACTTGTGACAAAAATAAATAAACTCTCATGGTACTGATCACTGTAATACAGAAACTTTTCTAAAATTCGTTGAAATTAACATTCAAAAATTGTAAAAAGAAAACAACAGATTAAAATAGCGATTTAAAATGTGGTTTAGATTTTATTTTTTCTTAAGAAACAAATTTCGCTGCGTTATTTTATATTTCTCTCAACTATTCGAGTTCAATTTGATAAACGCATACTTTTAGTATTGGTTGTATAACACAAATATTAATACATCACTAATGTAACAAAAAATTTTTTTGCCAAATAATACAGCACATAAAATTAATTTTTCTATTATTTTGCTGATTTATATGTGCTTTTATTATTTGTACTCCTTGAGAATAATTAGAGAAAACGATTTTTTTTTGTCTGTGAGAGAAAACGAATCTAATTGTTATAGTACGAGAATAATAATTTCTATCTGTGGAAGACAAGTGGCACAAATGGTTGTCACCTCTGTGCTTCTACACTGTGACCGGAGTTCGAACCCGGATGTCTCCAGAGGCATGCCAGCAACCTTAAGAACTATANACTATCTGGTGCGGGAGTAATCCATCGAGCTGAATGCTTGGTTGAGTATTCTATCGCGCTTAGTCAAACAGGCATCCCTATACCTATGTGTCTTGTGTGCTTATTAGTGCCATTGAGGGGTGGCCGAAGGTTAGGCGTACACATGGACTCATCCCCACCATCGATCTACAAATTGACATTTTTAAGCAATTTTGGTTGTCAAGTCGAGATATGAGTGTATAGGGGCGCCAGACTCCCTGTGCTGTGATGGGTTCTGCCATGTGAAAGCGGTGAACTGCTTGTCAGGGCTAGGCTAAACCATGATGCTGTGTTACTAGGCTTCGCCTCTCCCTTCACTATGAAAGTCTCGCTCCTATTCTTTAAAAAAAGA
Organism: Heliophila coronopifolia; assembly: GCA_900406365.1. NCBI lineage: Eukaryota > Viridiplantae > Streptophyta > Magnoliopsida > Brassicales > Brassicaceae > Heliophila > Heliophila coronopifolia. Next base: position 3,530 of record OVAW01000304.1, on the reverse strand, counting down.
AGATGGAAACAGAGCTTGATTATCTAATGGAATACTTTTATTTAGAACACAAACGAAATGGAAAGAGCGGATGAAAGCTTTGCATCTTCTAAGCCCTGAACTCTTTATTACTTTCATTTTAAGGAATTATGCCATGACTTTAGAAGGCTAAAAGACAAGAAAAGCTTTCATAAGTATAATTAAATTAGCTAATTGAGCTATTGGAAAAAAAAATTCCATTTTGCAGAGTCGGAAACAAATATTCAATTACTATAGTCGATAAGTAATTCAAGGAACATGAATTGATGAAGAAAAAAAACCTGAATTGATTGATGTTGTGAATTAAAAAAAAAAAAAAAAAA
>OVAW01000301.1:0-17232 GCA_900406365.1 Heliophila coronopifolia | reverse complement strand
TAATCACCCCCTGTTGTTAGTCACACTGAATATTAGATATAAAAACAAAATCAATTTGGAATATAATAAAATATATACATATTTCATTGTCAAAAGCTACACCTATCCAATTAATTATCTGGCCCATAATTGATACTCCATCATTCGACTTCTTTTTCTTAAAAAATATTTGATTTTTAANCATCATTCGACTTCTTTTTCTTAAAAAATATTTGATTTTTAAAATAGCAAAAAACTGTACAAAAATACAAAGTTACAAACTATCTCGTCGACAAAAAAAAAAAAATACAAACTATCTAATTATGTAAAATATCTCGATATATAATTATATTTAAATGCTACTTTTTATGATAGAAAATTAACGAAATTGGTGAAAGCAAAAAAAAAAAAATATATATATATTAATACTAAAATGTAGCATTTGAACCCGAACAATGGCCAAGCCTTACTCCGTACACCAGACATAGGCAAAACTTGGAGGTACCTACAACCTTCTTTCTCTTTGATCTCCCGCAATGTCAAAAAACAGCAGACATGTTAGCTAAACGGGCGCGATCTCTTTTGGTTTATGATGCAAAGTCTCTTGTATAATTCCTAATTGGCTTCAAGCTTTTGTGTACACTACAAATATTTACATATTTTGGTGAACAATTATCTTAATGATTAATCAGGATTTGGGGGAAAAAAATGTAGCATTTGATAATTTTTAATATGGCTGATTGTTTTTGCATTTTTATTAATATAATTTATTTTATTTTTTTAATTTCAAGTTTTTTTTTTTTTGAACAGCTCTATTATATAGTTGGGAGGTCTATTAGTTATATTTATAGATCGATTTTTTTTTTATGATTATAGATAAGTATAATTATAATTAGTTTAGTTACTGTACTAATCACATGTATATCAATAATTCGTTGTCTTTATAACAAAACAAAAATCAAAAGTCTTATGATGAACATGACTTTCTCTGCACTACCGGAAATTTCCATAACATACCAAAACTAAAACCTTAAGATATGTGAAAGTTATAAATTATTCGATAGATAGATTCGTTACAATTTGTTGTTTTGTAAATGTAGATACATACAGTTATATATATATATATATAGATATATATATTATTTTTCCTTTTTCCTTTTTTCTTTTTCCTTTTTCTTCTTTCTATCTCAATGTATATATTATAAATATATTATTTTGGATATGATATGATATATATAGGTCCGATCATATAAAATTGTGTGTCATAACTAAAACAATTATTTAATGGTCATATTTAATATAAGAATTCTTTTTTAAATAGATTTAAACGTATATTTTAAAAAAAAACCTCGAATCGAAATGAATGTTTTTCATAGTCTATGTTTAAGACTTGTATACATTTCTTTTATAAAAATAATAATAGAATTTTGCAAATAGAATATTTGATCTAGATCTGTAAAATGAATCTCTGCCATCGAAATTATGGATCACCACTCCTTATTAAATCAAATATATATATATATATATTATTATTATTCAATAAATGTTTTGGAAAAGTCCATAATCTCATAGGCATGTCATGGTTAATTTAATATAAATATTTCTTGTGCTTGAAATTCCTTGAAAACAATACTCACAAATAAGTTCATTTAAAATTTTAGATTTAATTGTAACAGTATATCGGTTAAAAAATTGTAATTATATATAGTTACATCTATAGCCGTATATATATTAAATAAGTATAAGACTATAATAAATATAAGGTGGACTTATTTAATTATGTATTTATTGTATTTTAAAATAACATGAAATACAATGTTATTCAATTATGTATTTTATCAGATTATATTAAAATAAAGTGTTGTTCAATCACGTATTTGAAAATAAATTTAAAATACACTGTTATTCAATTACGTATTTGAAAAAACGTATTTTAAAATATAGTTTCAATCATGTATTTTATTGTGTACTTTTTTGATGTATTCTAAATACATTAAAATCATGTGTTATTCAATGTGGATTTGAATTTCTTGGATTTGGATTTTATTGTATTTTGATGTATTTCAATGTAAAAAATATGAGTAACCAAATACAACTCTTTGACATGGTATTTTGATGTATTTTGGTTTTTTCAAAATAAAAAACGGAAGTAAATAAAAATTTATATTTTTTTTACTATTTTTAGTAAAATATAAATATATTAAATAAAAAACTAAAAATTTATATATACAATTCGTATTCTTACAAAAAAAAAATAACGTGATTTTAGGATTTTTTCCTCAAATACGCAAGTATTTTAAAATCAAACAAAATACAACGAAATCAAATACATAAATATTTTAAAATCTAACAAAATACAACTAAATCAATACAAAGTATTTTAAAATCAAATCAAATTCAATACATTAAAATCATCATCTACTAATTTAAATTCATTTAAAACCACTCAAAATACAATATAATTCAATAACATCAAAACATCAATACATAAAATATATAGTTAGATTTAATTGTAACAATATATCGATTAAATTGCTACATCTATAGCCGTATATATATTAAATAAGTATAAGACTATAATAAGTATAAGACTATAGTTTGATTATGAAATTATATATTTTATATAGTTGTTTATGAAAATAAAATATTTTGCATCGGTTCATGTTGGAGATCATAAAAAGAGTAATCAATAGCTTATTTAATGGTGTGTGATTGTGGATATAAGTTTCCTTGATGTTACAAATACATCATAATATGATTTTGTAAGTTTTTATATTGGTAAATAAACATTGATTTTTCTAATTAATTTCTATGTTTTTTTTCAATAATTAGTGTTACTAATTAAATATCTAGCTCAAAATATTGATTGATTTTATAAACCGTGATATTAATATACTGTACAACATTGAAAATTAAGATATTATTTTCTATCGACAAACCAAGCGTTCACATCTTGAGATAAATAAATACTATGATATAATATTTTATTTTGGAATTCTATAAAAATCTCTAGGAAATTTTCAAATTCTCAACGTACAAAATTATAAATGACTGATAAAAAATAAATTGACATATATGATATAATAAAGACTGTTTAATAAACTAAAATCGACGTAGCCAATAGTTAATAGTGGTTAATTGACAACTTAACCAAAAACACTAAATAATTAATTAATCTCACAAAGGTACGGCTAAAAAATTTAAATGATTAATCCAACAATGACACAAAATGTTTAATTAGCAACAATCAGAAATTCGCAGAAATGTAATTGTCTTTTCGTTGAAACAAAGTGGCATTAAAAATTTATGAAAATTTTCTAATAATTGTTTTTCGTGACCCTTCTAGAAATTAATCTCATAATTAGGCTGACCTAAAAATTAATTCGAAGATAATATATGTTTAATTGATTGACAGATATGATGAGAATCATGTGATTATCAAATTATCGTGATTAGGTCTGGTCTGCAATTTTCTAAAATTTTGGAGATAGAAATAAAATAAAATTTTTTTGTGGACATTTTTCCAAAAAGCTATTACTTTATAAAAAAAATAAAATTAAATGATTCTTCTGATTTAACTGCGAGTCGACTTGGTTAATTTGATTTATAAATAATTGCACATTGAGATGTTCGTCTTGCCTTTACAAATTAGAGAAGTTATTACATGTAACAAAATTAAGTTTTAATTTAAATATCTTCTTGACAAAAAAAGTCAATATAACTTCTGTTTATCAATTGAATATAAAGCGATGTGATCGAGACATTATACTATATTTATTTAATTACTTTTTAACTAGGGTAACACAACACATGCAATAAAAAAGTAAGACCATTATAATAATATTATATACAAAGATTAGTCGGCCACCAAATCATAAAAACAAATATACTATTTTTTTATCAAATATTTTGCGGCTAAAATATACCACAGAAGATGTAATGAGGAAAAAATAAATAAATTGATCAAAAAATATTATTTCACAAAGTGTTAAAGTTGTCTATAAGTGGATAATATAAATATTGTAAGTAGAAAGTAGTAGTTTTACATATATGAAAAATACGAAGTAGCATGTTCTTGAGCTCGATCGTCGTGCCATGTCCCGACAAGTAGCACAATTATAGAATATTCACACTATATACTAAATACTAAGAGTGAGCAATATAAAATATAATAATAATAAAATATATATATATATATATATATATATATATATATATATATAATGTTGAAGATATAACTTCTGACCATCGTACTTATGATTAGAAAGGGATCTAAAATTAAATTTTATGGAATTTTAAAATCATTCAGAAAGATAAAAATGTAATTTGAATAGGTGTATAAACCAAAACCATTGATAGAGTAAATTATTTGAAAACTATTTATTGAAAGGAGAAATCATATAGAAAAAATTAAAAATATAATTTGAATGAGTGAAAAACCAAAGCAATTACGAAAATCGACAGTCTATCAGAGAAAAAGGATACGTTGGTGCAGCCTCAAAATCTATAGATTGAATATATAAGTAACGAACCTTTTTTTATTTTTTCAATTACACATTTGATCTTTAAAGAACGTCAATTCAAATCTCCTCGTAATTTTAATTCAATCAAATCAATAAAATCACCAAGAAGCTTATAATAGATATTGGTCAAACTGGTCATATTATATATAACATGTCTTACATATAGCGCATTAATTTGGTGGCCTAAAACATCCCCTGATGACATAGTTCAGTGTAAGAAAATAATGGTCTACAAGTCTAGTAAAGGATCAGGATTACCAAAGTCATCGTAGGATCAATAATGATCTATAAGTCTAGTAAATGAAAAATTTAAGCAAAAGATTTGATTTCTTTTGCTGGAAGATTAGGGATTTCAAATTGATTATAAACTATGAAAAACTGTTTATTATTTCTTAAGTTATTCAATTATATCATTAAAATTATTCAATTTTATAATATGGTTTTGTTTAGGGCCCGTTTTAGGAGAGATGGCAAAAAGCCACCCGCTTAGGGCCAAGGCCGAAAAGAGATCCATAAATTTTTAATAAAAATATTTAAAATAACATAAATGAAAATACTGTTTAAGTTAATTTAAAAAATACTTTAAAAATGTAAAATGTATATATAAAAAAAAATTAAATATGAGTTAGAGAGGTTTTTATAAATATGTAACAGATGGAAAGCAAAAAAAAAAAAAATACAAACTATTTGCCAAAAAAATTATACATTTTTGTAGTATAATAGGAATCTATTTTAAATTTTTGCCCTAAGCAGAGCCGGCCCTAAAGGGAGCCGAGGAAACATTTGCTCCGGCCCCCAAATTTTTAAAAAGTATTTATATTAGTTGTAGGCCCTATATTTTCAAAAAAAAAAATAAAAAAAAAATAAAAAAAATGGCCTACAAGTTTTAGTTTAGTTTCCAGCCCCCAAAATTTTACATAATGTCAAGGCCGCTACTAACCCTAACGCATTAAAATTATATAATAAATGTATAAAGTTACAAGGAAAGAGCTCCTTTCTATGTGTCTCTCGTAGATTGATGTTTTTAATTGATTAGTTATACAAGAAGCTTGCAAGTTTTTATAAATATAGGTTTTATAAAAAAACTATTATGAACCCTAAGATTGGTATTTATAATGAACTTGATATATAGAAGAAGCTTCTTCCTTGATTTGGAAGATAGAACACCTTTACTTCCCCATATATTTCTCGTCAAGTCGAATGCTTTTTGATCAACATCTTTGGAGATTTTACTATTTCGCATAATCACAAAAGGCATCGATATCTTCGGAAATATCTCCAGTGAAGTCAAGAATACCTTGAAGTATAAAGCAATTTCATCAGTCTCGCTGAACAACCTCTGAAACATCTTCTTAGCTTCTTCTCCAGAAATCTTCTTAAACTTTTCATCTGCTGCTGGCTTCATCGACGTCTTCATCTTCTTGTTAGCCTCATCATCTCCTTGCTTCAAAGGACGCTTGGTTTTAGAGCTCTCATGCAGAGTTATCTCCCATTGGCTTGTTCACAACAGTGTTTTGAGGCTGTTTCTTCTTCGCATGCTCAAGATCGGTATCAGAAGACTAAGATTACTCTCCAGATGAGCCAGATTTTTCGTCTTCCTCTTCACTGGAGGAGACCAAAGGAGGCTTCTCCATCACTTCTACCTGCTAGGGTGCCATTGAACACAAGTAGTCGAGAGAGGAGACAAATATCTGAGCTCTCTAAGATTCTTCTTCAGATGTAAGACTTTGAAGAAGTAAGTCACAGACAAACACAAGATGTCGGAGAAAAAGGGAAGAAAAGAGGAAGTGGTGACCAGAGAGTACACCATCAACCTCCACAGCCTTACAATCTAATAATCTAATGTTTCATAACATTCTTATGAAAGACTTTTGCTTGTCTAACAATCTAATGTTTCAAAATTAGGTCTTTTATATAAAATCGATTTCTGTTAACAGTATTAGGAACGTCGATTTTCTGCATATATAACTTATCTTACCGATATTTAAGAGGCCTGGGCCAACAATTTTGTAGGTCTAAACCAAATTCTTTCATAAAAACAACAATGTTAAGCTAAGAAAATGTCTATCGAACATTTAAAAAGCAGATACATAACATTCTCATACTTAGTTACGCGTTGTCATACGTAATTCTTGTAAGAAGATGATCTACTAAGCTACTAAGGACCACAATCAACAGTCTTTGTCACTCTCAAGATTAGTAATTTCGCTGAAGCATTGCAATGTGAAGAAATCCACTGTCCACAGGTGTTCGCTGGCTTATCGCACACGTTACAGTAACATTGCATATTTTGTTTATGTCACACTATTAATTAAAAAGCAAAATTTAACAATATAGAGTTTAGGGTTTATATTATTACCATATCACAGTAGTTTGTGTTAGGTGTTGATCCAAATGGAAAATTTAAACAAAGATGTCTAGAATGTGGGTAATCTCTACAAGCTACCTGCTCAAGATATTCCATCAAATTTCAAAATTTGATATTATATATATAAACCCTAATTTCAAAAACTCAAACCTGGCCTGTTAAATGGATAATGGAAAGATCTAAATCATCAGAAAGATAAAGCTTTTTAACGTTGAGAGAATCAAAAGGATTATGTTGGGATATCAATCCCGTGATTTCCTATTTTCTCATTATGATCTCTTTCCTTAATTACATATAATAATCTTCTTGTTTAGGAAACAATGATATCATCTCTGTACATATATGTGTCTGTACAAACCTACGTTATAATAAGACATTGAAATTCATCATCTTCTTTGTGCTATTTTGGCTGTATCATGGTATCAGAGCCGCGACTTATTTTCTTTTCTTAATTTTTTTTTCAGATCTTCGATTTCTTATAAACTCCGAAACGAAACAGAATGACGAACCCGATTGAACAATCCGACAACTCAGAAGACACTAACCGACCAACCACCGAGCGACATGAAATTCGGAGGACGATCTCTCCGTTTGATTTAACAGCAGCTGATAATCCAGGTGCGGTGATTTCTAGACCTCTGCTTCGAGGACGGAACTACGACGAATGGGCATGTGCGTTTAAAACGGCGCTGTGTTCTCGAAAGAAATTTGGTTTTCTGGATGGATCCATTCCGAAACCAACAGAAGACTCTCCAGACTTTGAAGATTGGGAACCTATCAACGCTTTGCTGGTGTCGTGGATCAAAATGTCGATCGAGCCTTCACTGCTTTCCAACATCTCACATCGTGACAATGCCAAAGAGCTATGGGATCATATCAAGAAGCGGTTTTCTGTCACTAGTGGACCGAAGAATCAACAGATTAAAGTTGATCTAGCCAATTGCAAACAACATGGAATCTCCATTGAAGAATACTACGGTAAATTAACAAAAATATGGGACAATGTCGTTAGTTACAAACCTCTCCGTGTATGCAAATGTGGAAAGTGTGCTTGCAATCTTGGATCCTTACAAGAGAAAGACCGTGAAGATGATCAAGTTCACCAGTTTCTCTATGGGCTTGATGAACGCTTATACCAAACAGTACGTTCGACTTTGATAGCGCGCGTACCTCTGCCAACGCTAGAAGAAGCTTACAACATTGTTAAACAAGAAGAAGACCTACAGTACAGCAACAAGATGCGTGAGGACAAACCCGAGGTTACAGCTTTTGCTGTTCAAACCAAGTCTCGATTTAGACCTGAAGAACGTTACCGAGAAAACTCAATGATTTGCAAGCATTGTAATAGGGCTGGTCATACTGCCGAGACTTCTTACGGTGTTGTTGGGTACCCCGAATGGTGGGGTGATCGTACAAGGATTTGAACCTCTAATGGCAGAGGTCGTGGAAGGGGCATTTCATCTAACTCGTCTCGTCCACCGGCGTATGCTAATGCTGTGACATCAACCATACCAACGTCAACAGAACGGGTCAACCTTGCTGTTACAGACCGAGACAGAGACGCAGTTCATGGATTAACCGATGAGCAATGGAAAACAATACTTAATCTACTAAACGTTGGGCGCAAGGGAGCAACTGAAACTTTGAGCGGTACATTTTCTAAACCTTCTTGGATTCTTGATACAGGTGCATCACACCATATGACTGGAAATTTAGAATCTTTATCAGATCTTCGTGAAATGCCTCCGGTTCTTGTTGTTTTAGCTGATGGTTCAGAAAGAATATCGGTTAGGGAAGGAACAATACGACTTGGTTCACATTTGATTATGCGATCAGTCTTCTATGTAGAGGAAATGAAATCTGATTTGATATCTATTGGTCAGTTGATGGATGAAAATAGATGCGTGTTGCAACTTGCTGACAAATTCATTGTGATCCAGGACCGCATTACGAGGATGGTGACTGGAGTGGGTAAACGGGATAATGGAACATTTTATTTTCGTGGTATGGAGGCAGCTGCTGCGGTTACAACCAGTGATGATAACATATATGATCTCTGGCACAACCGGATGGGACATCCTTCCGCTAAAGTCATTAGATTGCTTCCAAACATTGTTGTTTCTAATATTTCAAATAAAGCGTGTGATACATGTTTCCGCGCCAAGCAAACAAGAGATTCATTTCATTTGAGTGATAATAAGAGTTCTAAAGTTTTTGATTTAATCCATTGTGATGTTTGGGGACCATATCGCACGCCTTCATTCTCCGGTGCAAGATATTTTCTAACTATCGTGGATGACTATTCACGAAGTGTATGGATTTATTTGATGATCGAGAAACGGGAGACACAAACACACTTGCTTAATTTTGTTGCCATGGTTGAACGGCAATTCAAGACTTTGGTGAGAACAATCCGAAGTGATAATGGTTCAGAATTTATTTGTCTTACAAAACAGTTTCATGAGAAAGGAATTCATCATGAAACATCTTGCGTGGGAACACCAAATCAGAATGGTCGCGTCGAAAGAAAACATAGGCACATTCTAAATGTTGCTCGTGCGCTACGTTTTCAAGCAAATTTACCGATAGAATTTTGGGGTGAATGCGTACTTACGGCTGGATATTTGATCAACCGCACACCCTCATCAGTTCTAAATGGAAAAACTCCTTATCAGCTTATCTATGATTCAGAACCATCTTATAGTCATATTAGAGTGTTTGGTTCTTTATGTTATGGACACAATCAACATCACAACGGTGATAAATTCGCGCCTAAATCTCGCCGTTGCATTTTTGTTGGATATCCTTACGGTCTTCTGTTTCCCCAAATTTTTGCATTTCTTGTTTATTCAGACAAGATATGCCTCTAGAAGAACTTCCTTCTTCTTTTACCAAAGTTGGTTTCTTTGTCTTTACCTTCTTCTCCATTTTCTCTCCCAAATTACAGAGATCTAAATGAAAGAGCAAGTCTATTATTATGCTTTAGTGAAAAAGAGTTGTTTTTGACTTGTTCTGATTCAAATTTATTTTTTTTGTTGGATTGTGTTGTGTTATAGGCACTTATCAACATTATGTATTTATTATGATAGGATTATATTTTTTAAAGAATAATATATATCCATTAATGCATTATTTAATATTTTAACACGTACCAAAAAGTCTTTTATTTTTTTTCAAGACCTAAAATTAGTAAAAGTCTTTTCAAGATGTTGAAATTAATTATAGTATATAATTTTTTTTTGCAAGGATTGATCTTAATTACAAAAAAATCGAACATGTGTTTGTAAATTGATAAAAATATGTGATTATCATCAATAACATATTAGTTATTTTTCCAAACGTAATAGTATTCCAGTGTTGTGCAAAATGTGACTTTCTTATTAGATACTTTTTTGTGATTGCATTAGCTCTTATGAAATTGGATCTAAAATAATACCTATCTTTTGTTAAAAAAAAAACAAAATTATACAAGATGATTCGCCGTGCTAAGCGCGGATTAAAAAATCTAAAAAATATTACAAATTATTATCTGATTTGTGTATATACTATGATAAAACTTTATTAATTATAATCATTGTATATAGTATTTTTTTTTTGTCGTAAAATTTTGTTGGAAGAATATTACTTACTCTGCGTAGAAGCCTCCTTTATTGTTTTTACGGCTTCCGATCTAACATCCGCAAATACCATTAAGAGTGAGAATAGAAGAAGATTATGAGTGTATGTTGGAAGATTATTTTTTTAATTAATTAAAATTTGTTTAATGGGTTTAAACGCTAAATGACTTTAATTGTAAAAAAAAAACGTTTATGACCCTCTTATAACGTAAATAACCTACTTTTAAAATTATTTTATAAACTTCCGATTTTACCCTTGGTATGAATTTAGTATGATTATGGTATGTATATGTCCAAAGCATACCGATTTGGACATAATCATACGTTATTCATACTGTAATCATACCACCTTGCATGATTATAGTATGAATATCGTATGATTATGTCCAAATCGGTATGCTTTTGGATTTAATAATCAAGTCATCCTTAAGCATACCAAAATTTAGGATTCAAACCTTAGACCTCTCGCTTAGACTGGAAGCGTTTTACCAGCTGGACTACGGTATTATTGGTATATTTATAGTATATGGAAGGAAAGGAATGACCGCCGACATAATCGTCCTCACTCCTCCACTCAGGGACTTTACCGCTCTATCGACTCAACCATACACTCAAGACTTCATGCCTTGTCGTATTCTACTTCACCAAGTCTTCGAAACACCATGCAGAAGTGGCTTACTGGGAGATAATTGTTTTCTCTTTTCCTAAGTTATCAATTTTCCATTATTGGTTTTTCTAAGTACTTGTTTTGTTTTTATTCTTTCTTCAACAACATTCCCTTGTAAATTCATATTTTTTTGTTGAATAAATTTCACATTACAAAAAAAAACATATTTACATATTATAAAAACTCGTAATTAATAAATTTTTTGGACATAATGGTAATTTCTTAATTTTCGGATTAAAAAAATAAAAAAAATAAAATCATTATTAAAAGGAGGTCATTTAGCGTTTTGTTTCAACAAATAAGGTCATTTAACATTTAAATCCGTTGTTTAATGGGCTAGTGGATTTTAATCGATGATCTTATTTGTTAAATTTAGTTGATGATAGGTGATTAAAAAACTTTGTGATAAAGTCAAATAAGGAAACATAAAAATTATTTATATATAAAAATAGAATTTATTCTATTATAATCAAATAAATTTTAAAATTTATTAGTGGCACAGTCAAAAAGTTTGTTAATTTATTTATGATTTTAGTTGAAGATTTTTAGGTTAGTTTATAACTTATTTATTTATACAAAGGTTATTTTATTTTATATATTTTGTATTCATTAAAATTAATTTATTTATTTGTATTTAGTTTTTTTTTTTAATTTCTTTTTTTTTTAAGTTTATATAGGTTAGTTTATAATTTTGTTATAATGATATTGGTAATAAGTTTAAGAATAAACTTGTTTTGATTTTTTTTTGTTTAACAATAGGTTCACTATTAAATTTACTACCATTTCTACTCTTGATGAATTTTACATTTTAATGTATTTTTGGTATAATTTGTTGTTTGTCTTATTTTTAGAGATTTTCAACCAAAAGACTCATATTTAATAACTATTCTAAATATATATATTGAGAGAGGCCTAAATATATACTATTTTGGAAATATGGTTTTGATATCATATAGTTTACTCACTATCGTGTTTAGGTTTACTAATATATCCTATTCAAGAATATCACTAAAAAAAAAATACGTAAACAATTATTTGAAATTTATCAAAATGTCAAGGTTATTTTTTTCTTGGAATTCAATTAACCAATTAAATTAGATATTTTTCCATTTATTTATTTAACTATAACAATTAAGAAAAACACAAACATTTATATTATATACTTATATGTAAATATGCAGTGTGAGTGACAATATACATATCTTAATTATGCCACAAATATGTATTAGTTTCGGTCCAGAACTTCGAGATAAAGAAAAATATACATAGCCCATAAAATATGTATTTTAGGAAAAATGTAAAGAAAACAAATAACAAGAACAATAATAAGTTGTATATGAATTGTAAAAACGCCAAATTTTGAACGGTAATTGATCCGTTTGAAGTTGTATACAAATCGATATCGAGCTGTATTTTAGCTGCATTCAAACCGTATTTAAGCTGTACATGAGCTACATTTTAACCGATTTAACTGTATACTAGTTATAGTAAGCTGCATATTAGCCATGTAGTAGCATTATTAAGGCTGTACTTCAGCTGTATATAAGCCGTATAGTAGCTTTATTTGAGCTAGATTAATTGTATACAAATAATCAACTTTAAATTCAAAAAAAAATTTGATGGCGCATTAATTTGGTGACCTAAAACACCTTTTAATCACTTAGTTCAATGTTAGAAAATCATGATCTTATAATTTTATACTTGTATACATAGCAGGTTTAGTAGAGCAGCGGCCAGAGGTGCGACCGCTAGATGCCTACAACCAAAAAAAATTTTGGATCCATAAAATATAGTATTAGAGCCCAATAAAAAATTATTACGTAACATTAAAGAGATCTTTTAATTTTGTCAAGAATCCCTGATCATATAGTTGAAACGGCTATATATGATATCTAATAACTTCAAGTCCAGCCCAACTATTTTGTATAAAGCAAATTAAAAAAAAAACATCTTGGTAAAACTCATGACATAAAACTCACCTCACTCATTTAACCACTAGATTATAAATTTTATTTATTTTTCCATGAATTTGATGCTTTCTAAATATAGAAACCAAACTCTTTCAGAAAAACAACAATAACAAGCTGAGAAAATGTACTTCGAACATTAAAAAGCATGCACACAGACAACAATCACATACATATATAGTTACCCATTGTCATTACATAGTTATTCAATATAAGAATATCATGATCTACTAGTCTAGTAATTTAAGAACCATAATCATTAAACTCAAGTCTCATCCTCAGAATTAGAGTCACAGTAGTAATAGCTGTCACTGTCACTAGTAACTTTGGACGAAGCATTGCAATGCGAAGAAATCCACTGTTCACAAGTGATCACTGGCTTATCGCAGACTTTACAGTAACACTGCATATTTTGTTGATGTCACACTACTAAAAATTTTACATAAACAGGAGCGAATAAAATATAATGCAATGTCGACTAATACTATTTCGTTTTTTATTAGTCATTTTTTATGATGATAGTTTTTTTCTTTTGAAAGTTTGAATCCTAATTTATATATAATTAAAAATGTTGTTAAGAAAATTGTGCGTAACTCACGACTTTGTTCCAGCTATATGTGTTAAAAATGGTCGTGGACAAGAACATAAATTAAACTTTAAGAATTAATGGGCACTTGCACCCAATAGAATTTAAAAAAAAAATATATATATATTTTTTTTTAAATACATATTTAATATTTAAGTAGTTAGATTAATACTTTTTGCACCCACTAGATTTGTGTTATGGCTCTTTTTTTTTTTGTCAACTACTTTTTTTTTCAATATATATTGTAGATAATAATATATTTACCACTTTCATCTTTTAAATTACTTGTTTTTTTTTTTTTGAAAACTTTTGAAATACTTGCTAAACTCTTCTTGAATAAAATACAAATATATTTATGTATAACCAAATAGTGTTTAAAGAAAAAACGTAATAATCAAATTTATTTATACTAAAAAAAATATTTCAAAAATATTATTTGCAGCCGGTAAAATATGTTCCGCCAATGGCCCTTGATATATCATATATATTGCATACATTTTCATAAACGTTAAGTGAAAGGCCACAACAAAAAATAAAAGAATATATGCATTAATTTGTATTACCATATCACAATACTTTGCGTTAGAAGTTGATCCAAATGGAAAATTCAGGCAGAGATGTCTTGGGTGAGGGTAATCCCTACAAGCTACCTGCTCACGACACTCCATAAGATTACAAAATTTGATGCTAAATAAACACTAACGGTATTATATAAAACCCTAATTTTGAAAACTCAAACCTGGCCTGTCGAATGAAGTATGGAAAGATCTGTATCATCAGAAATGGAGAGGTTTTTAATGTCGAACGAATCAAAAGGATCAAAATCGAGGATGAAACAGTCTTCCGTTTCCTCAATTTTTTTCATGTCTTGTTTAGTTTTCAGACAAAACATGCCTCTAGGAGAAGTCACTTCTTCTTTTACTAAAGATAGTTTCGTTTTTCTTGCTTTGTCCTCCATTTCTCTCCCAAATTCTTAAAGATCTAAAGGAAAGAAAGTGTAAGACCAAACGTTACAACTACAAAAGTCTTTTTTTCTAACTAGAAGTCTTTTAAGAGTGGTTGATTTTTGACTTGTTTTTATGGGAAATCGAGAAAGTGCAATTGAACTTGAACAAGGCCTTTATTATTTTTTAGTACGGGGCCTAATTAATGGCCCAGTCAAAGGTTTTTTTTATTGCTGCAGCCAACGGAAGACTTTATTTTTGGCATTAATTTAAACCTATATGTTCGACTTTGATTTTTTTTTTACAAGTAACGAACATTATTATCTTTTAATAATTGATTGATTATACAATTAGCGATTTTATTCCCACAATATTATATCTTCTAGAGGAAAAAAAATCTTGGTCTTTGTTTTTACTAGAGCTGTTAAATTGGGCAGGCGCCCGCGGGTTTAGCCCAACCCACACCGTTATGGGCAGGTTATGGGTATAACGTTTTCGTCCTGGGCTTTTTGGGTTATCATATTTAGATCGCAGGCCGTCCACCGGCTTTTACGTTTGGTCCGCGGTTAGTCCGCTTATATATTTATTTTATATTTAATTTTTTTTATAGCCTAAATAAATAAATAAATATATTGTCCAATTAAATTACATGGTCCAATTTAAAAATCTATTTAAAACACAGATTATTTGTCAAAAAGAATTTGCATTTTAAAATAATATATGTATATTTAAAAAACTTTAAAGTTTTCACAACAAAAATTACAAATAAAAAAAAATTAACAAGCAAAAAATTAAAAAAAAATAATATTTAAACTAGCTCGGGGACTGCGGGTTTAGGCGAATAAATTTAACCCGCTTGCACTAGTATTCGAACACTTTAGACCGCCCGTCCGACCATTTAACACCTCTAGTTTTTACAAAACCAGTATTTATAGAAACCTGATATGTAGAAGCTTGCAAGTTGAGACTTTGGGAGCAATAATCTCCTTTACTTGTCAAACAATCTACTGGTTCAAAGTTAGATTTTATATATATTTATAATTTGTGTTTATATATAACATCTCAACAATCTCACACTTAGTATTATCATTGCATACAGTGCCTGCCGTTAGTATATGTTATGGCCCTACACAAATTATAAATATGTGATTTTTTTTAATCTTTTTACATTTTAGTAACGCAACTTTTTTTTAACGTATATTTCTTCCTTTTTGGGTCATAAACGTATATATTTCTTCCACAATCTTTAGTTTTAATAAAGAAACGTCTACTTTTAAACAAAATATTATTAAAGAATTTATATATATATATATATACTTTTATAATTTCGTAGCATATTCTAACAAAAAATAATTTATTTTACGTCAATGTATATAAATAAATCTTATATTAATTTATAAATGTAAAATCTTAAATATTTAGTTTGAAATTATGAAAACATTTTTATATAGGAAACTTTCCATTTTCCAAATAGTGAAAAAATCATTCAATACATTCATAGTGCTTACAAAATAAACATAAAACTAATTTATTAATCTAAACTAGATTAATTGTATAAAAGTATCACCTTTGAATCCAAGAAAAAATTTGGTGGCCGTAAATACCCTCTGATTACATAGTTCAATATCAATGTAAGATAATCATGATCTACAATTCTAGATTTTTTTTCGTCATCATCTACAATTCTAGATAATGACCAGGATTATCAAATTCATAGTAGGATCTGTCACTCTCAGGATCGGTAACTTTCTTTGAAACATTGCAATGTGAAGAAATCCACTGTCCACAAGTGTTCGCTGGCTTATCACATACGTTACAGTAACACTGCATATTTTGTTTATGTCACATTATTAAAAAAAAAATTTATTAACAATATAGAGTTTAGGGTTTATTATTACCATATCACAATAGATAGCATTAGAAGTTGATCCAAATGGAAAATTTAAGCAAAGATGTCTAGAATGTGGGTAATCTCTACAAGCTACCTGCTCAATAGATCCCATCAAATTTCAAAATTTGATATTATATAAACCCTAATTTCGAAACTCAAACCTGGCCTGTCGAATGAATGATTGAAAGATTTGTATCATCAGAAAAGGAGAGTTTTTTAACGTCGAACGAATCAAAAGGATTGAAATCGAGGATGAAACAGTCTTCTGTTTCCTCAATTTTCTTCATGTCTAGTTTAGTTTTCAGACAAAATATGCCTCTGAGAGGAGTTTCTTCTTCTTCTACTACCAAAGATGGTGTCGTTGTCATTGCCTGATTCTCCATTGTTTCTCACAATTAACAAAGATCTAGAGGAAAGAGTATTTTTTGGTAATAAAGAGTAGTTTCTGACGTTTGACTTGTTTTTATGGCAAATCGAGAATATTTAACTCACTTAAAACAAGGCATTTATTATTTTAGTAATATGGGCCTCATTAATGGCCCAATAAAAGGTTTTTCAGAAACATTGGGTTTTTTTACCATTCAGAAACATTGGTTAGTTTGAAGGATTTTCTACAATCTACTTTATTTATTTATTTATTTATTTTTACTATTAATTGAAAAACCAACTTAGGATACAACATTTACTCAT
>OVAW01000300.1:0-17282 GCA_900406365.1 Heliophila coronopifolia | reverse complement strand
CCACCAGCGCCTAAACCGGGGCAAATTCCGGCTGGGAAAGCCCGAAGATCTTTGCTTTGTTTAGCGATTGCGTAGTAAATCTCTCCAAGTATAGCACCAGATTGTACCCACGCAGTATCGAGCTTAGGATCTATCTCGATAGATTTGAGATTGAACATGTCTAGTAACACGAATTCTATTGGAGATGAATAAGACAATCCGTCATAGTCATGGCCTCCACTTCGAATCCGTAGCTGAACTTTGAGTTTCTTTGCACAGCTAATCGTGGCCTGAATGTGAGTAACATCAGCGGCAGCTACAATCGCGACCGGTTTATGTGACGTGGCATTGAAGAAACGAAGATTACGGACATAGTTGTTTAGGGTTGTGGTGAAATTAGGGCTTTGTTTAGTATATATGAAGTTTTGGATTGGAGATTTTGGATTTGAAGGTTTGAAATCAAAAAGACATTTTGTAAAAACGTCTGGTGGGGATGCAAATGAGGTTTGAATTGAAAGGACAGAAATGGTGAAAATTAGGGTTTGTATTGTTAAAGAATTCATTTTTCTGTTTTTCTTTTTCAATTTTGTTGTGTTGATTCAATTAGGGATTTGCACTTCTTATATATTTGAATATTTGACATGAATAAACATTTGGATATTTTTGAGTAACGGCAAAAAAATTAGACAGTTGGCTATTTTTTAATTATTTTTTTAGATTTTTATCTTTTTATAATAGTTAACTAAATAAATATAGTCAACTAACTAATATAGATATTAGTAATGGCAAAAAAATGCTAATACAGATTTTAGTAATTTTAGTATAGCGATTTATTTCCATATCCTTATTTGGCTTCAACTATTGAGACTTTTAGAGGATAGCGTCTATTTTTTTTAAATATTTGCTCTGTAAATATAAACTAAAAAAAAAAAATTGCATTGTTTACAAAAAAAAAAAGGGTGTATTATCTATATTATTTTTCAAAAAAAGAAAAGAAAAGAAAAAAAAAATAAATGTATTTTCTTTACAAAATTTGATTTTGAAATTTTTATTATATCTTTAACTGAATATTTTTCTCGGATTTTTTTTTTTAATTCTTTACTAGATGATTTTCTATGCTGTGCTGATATTATTATAATTTTTTTTTCAAGAAAGTATATTATAATTTATGTTGTGATTTTTGTATATTTTTTTATGTACTTGAATATATTTTATATTAATTTTTATAAAATATAATATATTTTATTTTTATTTGCATCATTTTCTTAGCGTATTTGTACATAAATTATGTAACATAATATTCACCTCTCCTAGTATTAGGAGAATGATATTGATTTACTTAGTATTTATTTCATCAAATAGTGACATGCACTTACTGGTCCACAAATTTGAAAAACCCACATCAGAAATAAATTATTTTTGGAATGTATGCCATTGTAATAGAGAAAGACGGTTAAATGCAAAAGAAAAAATCCGAACGTTATCCAAATAAAACTCCAACCTTTCAATTTTGCGCAAATTGAACCCATTGTTAAACACCTTAAAATCACAGACGAATTTTTAAACTGCGTCGTTTTTTATTTAATAGATGAGTTGCAATTTTAAAGAAAACGACGTTGTTATATTCACCAAAGCTGGGACATAAGAAGAAATAAAAATTAGACCCGACACAGTTTTTATAAAACCTAGTCGATTTGGAAACTTTTCTGCCCAAAATCAGAGTCGATTTCGACAAATTCAGGGACGATTCGCGGAAAGAAAGTCAGACCCAGTCGATTCCGATCAGGAGAAGTATGTTTCAACCGATTTTTTGGAATTTAGGCAAAATATTATGTTCATTTAGGGTATTTTAGTTGATTTGAAGAGTTTTTAAGTGAAATTAGGTGAGTTTAGGAAGATTTAGAGANNGTTTTTAAGTGAAATTAGGTGAGTTTAGGAAGATTTAGAGAACATTGTGCGATTGAATAGGTTTTAGGAGATTTAGGATTACATTAGATTATTTTAAGAGATTTTAGGAAAATTTAGGGGAACATTAGGTTATTTTAAGAAACTCACGATTTTAAAGTATTTTAGGTGATATGTTTTCATGTTAAAGCGTGATTTTGATAAATGTGAATGTGGATTTTGATTGAATAGGTGATTAGTATGTTGTCTTCGGAATCAAGCCGTGGGAATTACCGTAAGAAGATGTAGTTGTGGAGATGAAACACATCAACAACCCCTAAAAATCCAGATGGTAAATTTTATAGATGCAACGGCACTAATGAGGGAACTCTCGTCATGTTTTTAAATGGGTAGATGACTCTATGAATGAAGAGTTTGAAGTAGTAGCAGAAAATCAACAAATGATCATTGAGGACATTTCAAAAATTGAGGATAAGCTAGAGAAAGTAGAAAAAGGATATGATGAAGATGAAGATGAAGAGTGTCGAGAAGGAAGTAGAGAAAATCAAATCTACTTTTAAGGCTCGTGTTGAGTGCTTTGCAGTGATTGGTTGTGTTTATTTGTGTATTACCATCTTGTTTAGTTGTGTTTAAACACTTATAAGCTATGTTTTAACATTGACCATGTTTAGATTATTTGAATTTTCAGCAAAGTTTTATTTGTATTNATTTTTTTTAAAATTTTTTTTTTTTTTTTTTTTTTTTTTTTTTTTTTTTTTTTTTTTTTTTTTTTTTTTGCAATATAATCTCTGTTTTCAGCAATTTAAACCTTGTTTTATTTCATAGACAATCTGAAAATATAAACCACTAATATAAAGCATTTAATACTAACAACATAAAACATCCACAATACCATCATATTACATACCAAAAAAAACATAATACCAAAAGCATAAGTTCTACATACTAAATCTTAGAAAGTACTAAATGGCTACACATAAGAGGTTGTTGTATTTGTTCTTCTGCAACATTCTTCCAAATTCAAAATATGAAAATAACTCCATATTCTCACCATGGCCTTCAGTGACCACCATTAGCATCATCTCATTTTTCGTCATTTGCCATTGACAATGTTGCTCGCTTCGGTGGATATCACCACCAATATACATTCTAACGTTACTCCAATACCCCTAGCATGAATGATTAACCTATACGCCATCAAAACTCTCAAAATCCAAACAGTGAAAATCAAAACATGTCATAAAAACTGAAAAAGTAGTGCGGAAAAATCAAATCCTCCACTGAGTAACCAGTGCCGGTCCTGACATTTCAGGGGCCCGAGCCTAAAAAAATATTTTATATATAACAAAAAATTTATTTAAAATTTTGGGGCCTAGAGTTTATATGCAAAAACAAATTTGGGGCCTATATCAAAAAAACATTAAGCCCAAATATTTTCCAAAATTTTTGGGGCAGAGGAGAATGTTTCTTTACGCATGCCACATGGCCGGGCCTGTGAGTAACTCACTATTCTTCGCGAAGCCCATAACCTATTCGTCACTACACTCAAACTCTAGTTCCTTTCCGTGAATTGCCTCCGATTTGGCCCAAATCGCCTATGATTTTGCCCTATTCGCGTCAATCACCGAGTTCTTCACGATTTGAGGTTTGAGTTCTCCTTCGCGCGATTTTAGTTTAGGTCACGATTTGAAATTTTTTTTTAGTTCTAAACTTAATGTAAAACAACGTCGTTTTACTCTGTTTAAACAACTTCATTTTTTATAAAGTAGTAACTTATCTATTTAATAAAACGACACAGTTTAACAATCCGTCTGCAATTTTAACGGTGTTTAACGTATAGTTCAATTTGCGCAAAATTGAAAGGTTGGGGTTTTATTTAGACCTCCTTAAAAATTAAGGTTAAATACGTGATATTTGAAAGGTTTAGGATTTTTTTGCATTTAACCCGAGAAAGACCATCGAGATTTGAACATAATGAGATTATTTTCTGTCGTCGCCAAAGTACATGTATTCTTTATTAATAAATTTCATTAGACTATGGGATATATATCAACAAATTTTATTAAAAATATAATATATATTAATAGATTAATAAAAAATGTAATCTTTACATGTTCATTAACTTAAAATTAGTAAATTATACGAAATTTAAAGAGGAATCTAACATTAATATATTTGTAAAAAGTATAATCATTGTCCCTATTTTCATCAATTGAAAGTAAGCAAATTATACAGAATTTTAAAAAGTAATATAACATTAAGGGAAAAAACATTTTTAATATCCCAATTCATCAAAATTTGCCTAAAATCTACACGAACTGTTTTCGCGTCCTAAAAAATACACCAACCCGATTTTTTTGTTGGAAAAAAACACAAACTATTCAATTTGAAATTCGATATAACAGAGTTAACCTCCGTTTTACGATTAGAAGTAGAAGAAGAAGCATATTTGGGGATTAGGTTTTCTTTTTGATCTTGGGTATAAATCGTTTCCTAAACTCTGAAATCGAAAGCATTTCTAATTGATTTCCGTTTTCAATTTCAATTTCGATTTCGTTATCTAATAGTCAATATCCAAAAGTTGGTCAACTTTCGAAAGTCTTGCCTCGGTGCATTTGACTCTCTTCTCTCTCTTACATTTGTTTGCTATGACCTTCAAAAGTATATATAGTAGATATGATTGATAAATTTAACACTCGTGTGTTTGAAAATCTTAGAACTTTAAACAACAATGAACACCAAGATTTATCGAGTTCAAGCCTTTGGAAATGACCATACATCTCGCCGGAGAAACTCCCAAAAAATCTACTAAGATCTTGCTTTAAAACCAAGCCTTTATCCTTACAAATTCTCTCTAAACACACCCACACATATATAGGAGAGTATGGAGCTTATAGAGAAGGTAAGATAAAACTTTAAGAGATAATATGTAAATGCACCTTCATATTATCTCCATTTGAGATCTTGTCTCTAATAAAATGTAGATGCATATTATCTTGTTTGGTATTTTAGTGGTGCACTGAATTCTTCAATAGTGCTATTGCATTTTGAGAATCACACATAATCTCCACGTTGCCTTGAGTGAACCCTAATCCAGCTGTTATGCCTCTCAACCACATTGTTTCTTTTACTACATCTATCATAGCCATATATTCTGCTTCGGTTGTAGAATATATGGCTATTCACCTTTTGCAGTCCAAATTTCCAGCTTATAATATTCTCTTTTGTAGTAAACACAAACCCATAATTGACCTCCTCTTGTTTGCATCTATAGCTTAATCAACATTAGGGGTTGATCCATAAACTATTATACATATTTTGTATAAGAAATTTTATTTTTATCAATAGAATATGAGACACATAAATAATAAATTTCATTAAAAAAATATATATTAAAATATAAGGCTAAAAATGTAAAAAAAGATTGGGTGGATCATGTGCCCCACCTCCCTCCATCTTTCGTCTATATCTTTCGTCTAGCATCGCAATAGCCTTCTATCCCCGAGCTATCTTGTACCCTTTAAGTAAGTTTGAGATCTTTGGTTAATCTCAACACCCATTTTAAAGTCAACGAGTGATCGCTCAATGGTTTGCTCATTGATTTTATGAAAACACATATAGTATATGTAAGGTCTAGTCTTGTTCCTATCATTGAATACATGATATTTTCTACTGCACTTGATTATGAAACCTCCTTCATGTAAAAACTTCAATTGGTGTATGAACATCTTTTGATTGATCCATCTCAAACATGTGTAGGACCTTTTCAAGATAATCCTTCTGAGATATCAGTTAGTCTTTCACAATCTTCTACGGAAATTTTGGGATAAACCAATGGCCAATTTCTCAGACACCCTGATGTAAAAAATTTTTATCACAAACACCTCGTCATATATATTTTTTATTGCGATCAATTTGTCCGGATTTTTATCAAGGATTGATTGGTGTTACGGTTTTACGAAGGATATTTTGAAAAAAAAATTTGTACGAAAGTTGTTTGAGTAAATGATCAGATAAACTAAATCAATGGTCTTTTGCTTTGTTTTTGTGATTAATGCAAAAAAAATATGAAATAAACCTCAATCAAAAAAATTTCAAAATAAACCTTCAATTTTTTAAAAGCCACATGAACATTGTTGTGAATATTTAATCATTATAAACGCAAATTTAAAAAAAATTTGATCAAAAAATAAAATAAAATAACGTAAACTTAAATATTTTATATTTAAATATTTTTTGATCTACTTAATAGTTACAATGTCAGTTTTAGTTGAGTTTATAATGGTTAAAAATTGAAAAAACAATTCACGTTACTTATTTTATAAAATTTGGAGATTTATTTGAAAATTTCTTTAGTTAATTATTTTTCTTTATATAGTTCTATGCTTTTCTTTAAATTTTTTTTTTTTAACGCCGAAAATTCTTTTAATGGTTAAGGATAAAAGAGTGCGAGAATTTTACGTTTTTATCAAAAGCGATGAACAAATGGTCACTAATTTTTGAACCTTTTTTTTCACTACTTCAATATTTTGTGTTTAAGAAAATACAGAATACATTATCAAGACTAGTTGAGATAGTTTGATAATTGCAACATATTAAAATCTTTGTTGGGAAATAAAATTAAATAAATATAGTATTTCAAAAGTACATATTGAAAAGAAAGAAATTGTCTACCTCATCTTATACTACAAGACAAAAGCAGAGATCTTAAACTCTTAGCTTTCTACATCAAATTATTATATATTATTTTTTATTTTAATGCTTAAATGGAAAATTTAGATAGAAATTCTCAAGTGTAGGTCTCTAGTCATTTTACTAACTGGACAACACTGGAATACTCTGCTCGTACTGGAAAAAGTTTCCCGGATCAACTCTGTTTTTAACCATAACCAATCTCTCGAAGTTATTGTTGAAATACTTTGTTCCGTACACTTTGCCTTCATTGTATGTTGCATTCAAGTTTTTGCCAATATCAATGTCTCTGTAGTTCAAAAACGCCGATCTTGGATTCTTTGACACGTAAGGAGTCATTGCTTCGAACACTCTTTCCGTCTGGCTCAAGCAATCTTTAGCCACTGCTTCTCCTGGCACGAACCAGTTTGATGAGTACTGAATCTTCCACATGTTTCCTGCTCGGTGCGGAAAGGGGGTTTCGGTCGCTGGAATCTCGCTCATGCGCCCTCCGTATGGGTTCCAAGCCATTGTCACGTTAGGGTTTTCTATTAAAGCCTTGAAAATTGAATCTAAACCGGCTTTTGGAATCGGTTTTTGCACGTAGTCGGATTTTCTCTTGAGATAGATTTGTTTTTGCGGGATCCGATTTAGCATAGCCGTAATAGGTGTACCGGATGGGATTTGAAGCCAGAACAAAACTGATTCGATCCATTTCATTTCAATAGCTTGTGTTTTGTTCAAACCAAGCTCTGGAAATTTTGTGTTCATGATTCTTAAAAGATCCAATGAGTTTCCGAGGAACATTCCCATGAAAGAAGCTTTCACTGCGGTTTTGTTGCTTGCGCCTAAAGTTAACCTTGTGAACAATTCATTGTCGATTTTGTCTGCGATTTCTTGCCATTTAAGGATTTGATCCATGGTCTTTAAGCTACCTTTCTCTCCGACTGATTCGACATTAAAGACTGTGATTTTCGCCGGTACTGGAACAAGCTTGATCTTCCAGGCTAAGATGACACCAAAACTAGCGCCTCCACCGCCACGTATGGCCCAAAAAAGGTCTTCTCCCATTGTGCTACGGTCCATGACTTTTCCGTTAGCATCAACGATCTTAGCATCTATGATGTTATCGATAGATAAACCATATTTCCTCATCATGTTTCCATAACCACCACCGCTAAAATGTCCACCAGCGCCTAAACCGGGGCAAATTCCGGCTGGGAAAGCTCGAAGATTGTTGCTTTTGTTAGCGATTCCGTAGTAAATCTCTCCAAGTATAGCACCAGATTGTACCCAAGCAGTATCGAGCTTAGGATCGATCTCGATAGATTTGAGATTGAACATGTCTAGTAAGACGAATTCGGTTGGTGATGTATAAGACAATCCGTCATAATCATGGCCTCCGCTTCGAATCCGTAGCTCAAAGGCGAGGTTTTTAGCGCAGCTAATCGTAGCTTGAATATGAGTAACATCAGCGGCGGCCACAATCGCGACCGGTTTATGTGACGTGGCGTTGAAGAAACGAAGATTACGGACATAGTTGTTTAGGGTTGTGGTGAAATTAAGATCATCTTTAGTAAATATGAAGTTTTCGATTGGATATTTTGGATTTGAAGGTTTGAAGTCAAAAAGACATTGTGCGAAAACGTCTCCAAGTTCTGGTGGTTCTGCGAATGAGGTTTGTATTGAAAAGAAAAAAATGGCGAAAATTAGGGTTTGAATTGATAAAGATTTCATTTTTGTCGGTCTTTCTTTTCAATCTTGTTGTCTTGATTTCATTTTCTAATGATTTGCAGCTCTTGTATATATACGAAAATTTTACATTTATAGAGAATAGACTATTCATGTTATTATATTTATTTTTGGTAGATTTATAATTTTTGAATTAGTCGTTTAACATTAGAGAGATTTTATTATTTAATATGGCGATTTGTTCCCTATTTTCATATACCCTAAATTAAAGGTCAACGTATCGGGTCTATTTTTGAACCTTAATTATATAAATAAAAACTAGATTCTAAAAATTGGTATTATCTATATCATTCTTTCCGAAAAAAAGAATATCAAAAGAAGATTTTATTGTAAAAAGGTTTTATTATATTGAATGTATCTTTTGTTGATTTTTTATTTCAAGATTTTGTGTTTTTATTTCCTTAAATGATTGATCTCTATATAAAGAGTGTATATGCTACATCTTATAAATATATGCATATACATATCCATTTATATTAAGTATTTGATTCTATAGTACGCTTTACCATTTTTTATTATTGTGTTTGATATTTATAAACATGTTTTGTCAAATATTGGAAGGTTTAGTGGGTTTTTAAATATTTTTATGAGGTGTGGTGTTATTAACATCAAATTACAACAACACATTAACATTGGATTTAAATATAAAACAATAAGATTAAATCTATGTAATATTAAATAAATATGAAATTGTGGAAGACAAATAGCCTACTGGTGGCAACCTTTGTGCTTTTACACCGTGGCCGGGGTTCGAACCCTGGTCTCTCCAGTTGAGGAGAGATTAATTGAGAATTAATTAGCCAGTTGAGCTGTTGACAAAAAAAAAATTAAATTAAATTTTCTATAAAGATATATAATTATTTAAACTACATTTTGTGTGTATGATTTCATATAACTAAAATAATCTTAAATATTACAAAGTTTACCTTAAGCAGATAAGAATTATACAAGGTTATTTTAAAAATAGTTGACTAATTGAATTTAATAAAAAATTTCAGAATAATCGAATTTACTGTTAATAAAATTTAAATAATTTTAGTTATATAAAAATTTCAAAAAATGTTTAATTCAATATGAAATGGTTCACAATTTTTTCTGAGAGGTCACTAGTTCGAGGCTCAACAGGGGAGGAGTGATCAAGGCCTTAACATGGTACAGTCAAAGGATGGCTCCAGACCTGGAGGATGTAGGGCCGAAGGTCTGAACCCCCGGATATAAAAAAAAAAATTTATAATTGTGAGATAAAAAAATTGTGAAACATAATAAAGAGAAAAACACACAAAACATATTATATTATTTTAGAGGCCTATTTTCAGTTTTACTCCGGACTCTTAAAAGCTTAAACTAATGAAGAAACCTAAAACCCATAGAAATCCAAAACTAATATAGATTTACCTCATAAGAAGAAGAAAAAAATATGTTTTGATTTCACCAAGAACAACAATGTTTGTTTGATAGTGGAAAATAGAGGAAGAATAATAAATCCTCAAGATTACTCCCCTCAGTATTTTAATAAATGTTCAATTTTTACCATTTGTACGGTTATTAAGATGAAAAATTATAGATTGGTTTACGTCGATTAAATAATTTCTCGTACACATTTGTTAAAACTATTTTAACATATTCTTAGTTATATTTTTCTGGTCTACTAAAAAAAGTAATCATTGCTTTCACTTTTTGAAAGAGTAAATTTGGAAAAAACAAAAAAAAAATTTATATAAAGTGTCACTTATTTATTTATAAATTTTATCTTCTAAAATATCACTTAGTAAAATACGGAGGGAGTATTCATTAACAATTTATATAGGAAATAATGATTTTGAAGATAAATAAATAATGCAAACCCTAATAGTAATGGCTTAGTGGCTTTAAAAAACCCTATGGGCCTGAAGAAGAGTTTTAGTTTTCCGATAGAAGGAATCCGGGACCTGTAAAGTTACTTCATGTGTCATAACTCATAAGTATGACTCATGCTAGAGGAAGATTAACATGTAGAGAGACTTAGAAGAGTGTTGGGTACAACCAGGGGCGGACGCAGGATAAAAAAGTATGTGGGGCACAAAAGAAAATTTATAAAATAATAAAAAATATTTATGGTAAAAATATAATAAAAGAATTTAAATGATAATATTTTTTTGCACTTTTAGTATATAAAAAAGTTTTAGTTTTAGAAAACACTAAAATTAGTATGTTATGGTAAATAATTTTAAAAGAAATGAAGTATATGGTAAATCCAATCAGAAGTAGCCCAAAAAAACTTAGCCATAGAATTTTGATTTATATTTAAAAAGACAAAAATAGTTCAGGGTGGGGCATCGTTCCTATATCCTTGTGGAATAACATACATATCACTTACCAATTGACCTATGAAACTTTTAATGGAAACTATTTACTAGAAAAACTTTTTGATTAGTGTGGGGCACATGCCATCGTTGCTTCCAACGTAGGTCCGCCTCTGGGTACAACCAGTAAGAGGATGAAAAAGTGGGAGCAGCTGGGATGGTTTTTTTAGGTGTTGGATGAGTCTTAAGCATGCCTATACGTTAGAAAAAAGGTAATCGTCTTTGGCTTTAAAAGGTAAAATTTTAGACCATATTTTTAAAAAACATTATGCTATATTTATTAGTAATTTTGTTAAATTAGACCACAATTTAATAAAATTATTAAATTTCTTAAAAAAAAATTTAAGCCTCCATAACATTCGACACGTCACTGGTCTTAAGTCGAGACATTAACGATTTGGGTCCAATGGAGACAAGCTCATCCAAAAAAAATTGGAATTTAGGCCTAGCATACCATCTTTTAGCAAATGCAAATGGAACTGTCGCACATAGCCCCAAATCAAATACAAAAATTTTAAGAATTTTTGAAAAAAAACTTTAAATTCTGATAAAAAAAAAACTGTTAACCATAATAAAATTGTTTAACAGGCCTTACGATATTTTGAGATGGCTCAGGCCTAGAACAAGGTGGGGAGGATGGAGAATGAGAAGAGAAAAAGCGAACGGAGAAAGAGGAATGAAAATTAGAGAATAAATAATCTATGCATAATTATTTTACGGTTTGAGTTATTAAAAAAAAATGGAGTTTGACTCATTGTTTTACAACGTTCTGCTTAGAACAAATAACCCTATATTATATATTTGATGGTACTGATAATGGTTATGTTGTTGTTTTTTCTTAAAATCAAGTTTGGTTTTCTATTGCATATATATACATATTTATATATATATATATATGATATTGATAATGATAATGATTATGTTATTTTTTTTTTGTTAATTAAGATTAATTTTCTATTGCTATTAGATATATATAATGTAGGACACAAGGAGACATGGGTGGACATGCACCTCTTAAATCTGATTATTTTTTTAATGTTAAGAAAAAAAGTTGTTTTTTTTGTATGTTAAATTTAAATATACCCTTCCTAAATTTTAGTGATAATTCCACACACAATATATATATATTTATCCATAAAGATATTTTGTTGATGACGTTGCTAGATAAGAATTTTAATTTTTTTTTGAAAGGATAACTCTAAATTATGAAATATTAATATTTAATAGTCTTTTCTTTTAACTATTAGCTTCTTTTTTTTAACATTTATCTTTAATGACTAATTAAATAATAAATAGTTTCTCTTTAACTGGAAACATACATTTGTGTCACTTGATCTTAATCTAACTTAAAATTTTATATATTCAATTTCTTGTTGTTTTTAAAAAATTAAAAAGACTAATTGTTTTTTTTTGTATATCCGGGGGTTCAGGCCTTCGGCCCTACATCCCTAGGCGCGGAGTCAGACTTTGACTGTACCCTGTTAAGGTCCTGGTCACTCTTCCCCAGCCGAGCCTCGAACTAGAGACCTCTCAGAGAAATCCCTGGAGTACTTCCAGTTGAACTAACTCTGATGGGTAAAAAGATTAATCGTTATACAACATAATATAAATTTTCCGTTTTTTGTCAACATAAGCTAACTTTTTAAAAACTATTTATGGAAATGTGGGATCGAATTCCAGAAAAAAGATAATGCAAGATGTATAGACCATATAACAATTTGTTTATACACACTTCTTCAACTAATAAACATTCTTTTTGTTTTTTTTTCATATAGTCAAAGATAAAATTTGGTTCTATTTTAAATCTAAGTTACATATGCATATACAAGTTACATAAACCATTGATTTGATGTCAGATGGTCAATAATCTTGAAATTTTTAAACTTTGATGGCAAGAAATAAGGTTTGGAATTTAAAATCCACAAATTCTTTTGAAATTATTTGATATTAAAAATACTTGTTACTATAGTTATCAGTTTAGACGAACCGTCCGCAGGTTAGTCCGGCCAGATCGCAACAAAACGGTTATAGACATAGAAGTTTAAGTCAAAAATAAATGCAGTTACTTGGTTCTGGTCCATATGTATTTGTAACTTTTGTGGATGGACGCCTATAAACAACAGATTAGCCTAATTATTATTATTATTATAATTGTTGATTTTTCGTAACAATCATACATATCTTAGCATTTAAAAATGTATTTTAGTAAATAATAAAAAATATAAAAAATTATGCATTATTTTAAACAGTGTTGCCTAAGGTCATGGTGAGTTTATAAGCCATTTCAACTAGTCAACAATTTGCTCATTTAATCTGCAGATTTCTTAAAAACAGTGGTTGATGTCCCTCTAAACCACTTTGATAAGTAATTACTATCGCAAATTTTTTGTTTAATTTATTTATTTATACTAGTTGACACAAAATTATATGTTAATAACATAGTTTTCAAATTTTGAAACATTTTTTTTTTCTAAATGTCGAAATGCACAAGATAAATTTATAATGCATAATGTAGTATCAAATATTAAATTAGAATGGATATCTAACACTCTTGATAAAAAGTTTGCATCGTTGACAAAATTAATCAACCATTTAAGGAAATAAAACATAAAATCAGAAAATACTATTTAACTAATTAGAGATACAATAAATATAATAAAATCTTCAAAGTCAATACATAATATTTCTTTTTACCGATGTCCTTTAATCTAATAGTTTGAGGCCGCTAACATGACTTTGGTATCGGGAGTTCGATTTCCCGTCTTTACGATGAAGTTTCCCTTTAGTGGGATTTAGGATAATGGGCAGGCATCTTGTGGCCTAAATGTTGAAAAAAAAAATTTTCTTTAGGAAAGAGAATATAGATATTGCTATTTTAAACTTTATATATATATATTAACAACTAGACTAAATACGTTATATTAAAATACAAAAAAACTTTGAACTATTCAAAAATATAAAATATGTATTGATGTATATAAAAGGTAAAAAACCCTCTCAATCTTAAAAAAAATATTAGCGAAATAAACTATATAAAATTATTTTTATATAAACCTGAATCCATATAAAATAATTAATATTTTTTTTTATTACATTAATATTTAACCAAATAAAATCACGTTTATTTTACTTTAAACAAAACAATATTTATTTGTTCTCACATGTTCTATAGATAGTTCAAAGTTTTATTCCCTGCTATATAAAAGGATGGAATTAACTGCAATATTCTTTTTACAGACAGTTCAGTGGTATTAGACCAAAAATTATACCTCTCAAACGCTGAAATTCGAACACCACACCTAAGGATTTTGGTGATTTGGATTATGGCCACTAGGTCAAACTGTAATATTAAACATTAACAAATTAATTAATTGACTAATTTAAGAAAAAAAAAATTGTTGACCAAAAAAATCTAAAAAAAGTTATTAAAAAGAGTCAATTGTCTGTTTTTTGTTCTGTTGCTCACAAATATCCAAATGTCTATTCATATCAAATCTTCAATTATATAAGAAGTGTGAATCCCTATTGAATCAACACAATAAGATTGAAAAAGACAGGAAAATGAAATCTTTAATGATACAAACCCTAATTTTCACCATTTCGGTCTTTTCAATCCAAACCTCATTTGCGTCAACACAAGACGTTTTCACACAATGTCTTTTTAACTTCAAACCTTTAAATCCAAAATCTCCAATCCAAAACTTTACACTTACTCAACAAAACCCTAATTTCATCACAACCCTAAACAGCTACGTCCGTAATCTTCGTTTCTTCAACAATACGTCACGTAAGCCGGTCGCGATTGTAGCCGCCGCTGATGTTACTCACATTCAGGCCACGATTAGCTGCGCTAAAAAACTCGGTCTTCAGCTACGGATTCGAAGCGGAGGCCATGATTACGATGGATTGTCTTATTCATCGCCAATCGAATTCGTGGTACTAGACATGTTCAATCTCAAATCTATCGAGTTCGATCCTAAGCTTGATACTGCGTGGGTACAATCTGGTGCTATACTTGGAGAGATTTACTACGGAATCGCTAATAAAAGCAACAATCTTCGGGCTTTTCCAGCAGGAGTTTGCCCTGGTTTAGGTGCTGGTGGACATTTTAGCGGTGGTGGTTATGGAAACATGATGAGGAAATACGGTTTATCTATCGATAACATCATAGACGCTAAGATTGTTGATGCTAACGGAAAAGTCTTGGACCGTAGCTCAATGGGTGAAGATCTTTTTTGGGCCATACGTGGGGGTGGAGCCGCGAGTTTCGGAGTTATATTAGCTTGGAAGATTAAGCTTGTTCCGGTGCCGGAGAAAGTCACAGTCTTTAATGTCGAAACAGTCGGAAACATAGGTTCCAAGAAGATCACAAGACAGATAACGAAATGGCAAAAGATCGCTGACAAAATCGACAATGAATTGTTCATAAGGTTAACTTTAGGCGCAAGCAACAAAACCGCGGTGAAAGCTTCTTTCATGGGAATGTTCCTCGGAAACTCATTGGATCTTTTAAAAATCATGAACATGAAATTTCCAGAGCTTGGTTTGAACAAAACACAAGCCATTGAAATGAAATGGATCGAATCGGTTTTGTTCTGGCTTCAAATCCCATCCGGTACACCAACTTCGGTTATCACAAACCGGATCCCGCAAAAGCAAATCTACCTAAAGAGAAAATCTGATTACGTGCAAAAACCGATTTTAAAAACCGGTTTAAATTCAATCTTCAAGGCTTTAATAGAGAACCCTAACGTAACAATGGCTTGGAACCCATACGGAGGGCGGATGAGTGAGATTCCAGCGACCGAAACCGCCTTCCCGCACCGAGCAGGGAACATGTTCAAGATTCAATACGCATCAAACTGGTTTGTGCCTGGAGAAGCAGTGGCTAAAGATTGCTTGAGCCAGACGGAAAGAGTCTTCCAAGCTATGAGCCCTTACGTGTCAAAGAATCCAAGATCAGCGTTTTTGAACTACAGAGACATTGACATTGGCAAAAACTTGAATGCAACATATGAGGAAGGTAAAGTGTACGGAATGAAGTATTTCAACAATAACTTCGAGAGATTGGTTATGGTTAAAAACAGAGTTGATCCGGACAACTTTTTCCGGTACGAACAAAGCATTCCGGTCTTGAAAAAATCTATCTAAATTTCTATTTAATGTTGAAAAAAACATATATAATAATTTGATGTAAAAAAAGGAAAGAGTTTGTGATTCTCTGCTTTTATTGTATTCATTTCAACCATTGTCTTGTAATAAAAGATGAGGCAAATCAATTTTTTATTCTTTGTATATGTATTTTTTAAATATTTTATATAAATTTATTTATTTTTTATTTTTATATTTATTTTGGAAGTTGGAATTATCAAAATTATATCACTTATTGTAGTCTTGTTAATGTGTTAGCTATTTTAATTCTTGTAAATCGCTATAAGATAATGTTTATAATGTTGAAATCACATCTGTGGTTAAAAAGATGAGGTAGTGAGTTTTTTAATTCTGGTAAATCGCTATTTTTGAAAGTAATATTCACAAATGACTCTGATGGTAAAAATTATTATTGTTGTAAAAATAAATTATTATCATCTGTCCCTTTGACTTTTCCAACCACTATAGATATTGTTCAAACAAAAAATTTGATAAAACAAATTTTCTTTTCGACTGCAGATACGACTACGAGATACGAACTCCGATCGTAATATAGAAACATAGATGTGTTAACGACTAGATTACTTCTCTTCCACACTAATAAATTAAAAATAAATAAATAAAAAATCAAATTGTAAAGTATGTTTTCACTTGTAAATAAAACTACATCAATTATTTTATTTCTTATTAAAATTCAAAAAAGTACGTAAGTACTTAGTTGTTTAAAGTAAATTATGTAAATATTATTTAATTTCTTATTATAATTCAACAAATACATAAGTACTTAGCTATTTAAAATAAATTGTGTAAGTTATATTAGTAAGAATAAATTCTAAAACAAAATTATTTGATTTTCTTAAAAACAGATTTAAAAATACTAATCTATATCATACTATATATTATATTTTAAATAGAAATTTTTAATTAATACTCTATCTCTCTATATATATGTATAATTATAATTTTTTTGGTCATAATATGATAATGTTTATAATATGTAAATCACATGTGTGGTTAAAAAAGCGACGTAGTTAGTTTTTTATTCTTGTAAATCGCTATTTTTGTAAGTAAAATTCACAAAATGACTGCGATGGTAAAAATTATATTGTTGTAAAAATAAATTATCATCGTCTGCCCCTTTGACTACTCCAACCACTAAAGAGATTGTTCAAACAAAAAATTTGATAAAACTTATTACCAATTTTTATATCAACTTTTATTTTACAAAAATAACCGAGGGAGTTTATATTTATTTATTTTGTCCGCAACTAGATACACTTAAATACGAACTAAGGTCACATTGTAGAAATATAGAGATGTTAATCACTAGATCACTTGTTTTCCACCCTATAAATCTAGTAAATTAAAAGCAAATACAAAAAATTATTAAATTGTAAAGTGCGTTTTCACTCTTAAATAAAACTACATCAATTATTATTGAATCTACTGTATATTAAAACACAGTCATTTTAAGAGAAAAAC
>OVAW01000299.1:0-17286 GCA_900406365.1 Heliophila coronopifolia | reverse complement strand
AATTAATTCCTAAAATTTGGGTATATTTGTAGGAATTCGTTTTTTTTTTCTCTTTTTTAACCGATTTTTTTTTTTTAAATTTTCGTTTTTTTTTTATTATAATAGTAAAGAGTCTACGTTTTCTTTTACTATTAATATTATTTTTTAAATAAGTTTTCCTAAAATATGAAAAGTCATGTACGTAAACAAAATATGTTTTGTAAGTTGTATTTTTACATTAAACTAACCTAAATAGTTTTTT
Organism: Heliophila coronopifolia; assembly: GCA_900406365.1. Classification (NCBI taxonomy): domain Eukaryota; kingdom Viridiplantae; phylum Streptophyta; class Magnoliopsida; order Brassicales; family Brassicaceae; genus Heliophila; species Heliophila coronopifolia. Next base: position 17,045 of record OVAW01000299.1, on the reverse strand, counting down.
ACCATTTTATCCTTCTAGTGTTTTTAATTTTGTAATGGCAATTGAAATAATTGCTTACAAAATTAAGATTTCTTTTATAAAAATTTCTCATTTAATATATAGTAGATATCATTGAAATATGGAATCGAAACCTATAAAAGCAGAAATAAAGTAATTAAAAAATATAGTAGAGTTCTAATTTTATATAAGAAACAAACTAAAAAAAAACTATTCAATATAATAAAAATGTGAAAAAGAGACAAAGAATGTGGATTGATAGAGATCTGCATATATTTATATAATTCTATATTTGTTTAAAAAAATTGATGTTAACGGAAAAAAAAAAAAAAATCTGAGTGACTTTTTATTATTATTCATCTCTATCTACACAATTTTGATTTTTTTAATAAACAAAAAAATCATATGAATTAATATTTAATAATTATTAAATTATCGTTTTAGTATTTTTTTTTATTTTTCAATAATATCCAATGTAAATGTTTACAAAACAAAAACTAAAGTTTATTTATAAAAAATCTTATCTTTTAATATATATATAATGTAGTAGATTAATGACTTAGATACAGGTTATCCATTGGTAAAGCTTAACAATTATATTTTATCTAATTAAGAAGACTAAGGACTTATAATTAGGGTGAGTGAACGAGAATACATGACGTGATTTTTTGGGATCGACAACGCGATTAGAATTCGAGAACTAAAATATGTTTCCCATTTTTGTCCCATTAAAAATTCGGGACGGGAACAAAAAATTTGGGGCAGAAGCAAATGTTTATTCTGGCTCCACTCAAAGGCGTGCCTATGCAGAGAAAAACAAACATTCACCTTAGGCCACCAAAATATCCCAAAAATTTAGGCTACACTTTTCTTTTTTATAAAGAAAACGAAATAGGCCACTTTTTCAGGAAATGTAAACAAAATATGTATTTTTTCGATAGAAAATACCATATATTTTAAATTTTGCATTATGTCACAATTGGTAGGCACGACACTGATTGTACTGAGGACTTACAGAGATCTTCGAAGAGAGAATGAGAGAATTTGCAAATTGTTAAAGGAAAAAAAGAAAACCAGCGATTTCTAATACTTCGGATATGGGCCTGGGGCTGGGCCACAGAAAGCCTAAAAGTTTGATAATCCATTACGCAGAATTTCCGCCTCGACGGACGATTCTTCTTGCTGGACGTTTCAGCGTTGCTGCACGTTTCTCCTTCAGCCATTCAGCTCGGACCTTAGAAATGTATCTCGATGCCTCAAGGTCTATATCACCGGCGAACTGAAGCCGAGGTGGTGGAGGCGGAGGAGAAGGTGGAGACGGCGGAATTTGGAAGAGGTATTTGGCGACGTTCCTGTTTCTAAGCCTAATATTCCAGAGCCTCTGACGAGGAGGAGAAGTGGGCGAGGAGGCAGCAGTGAACAGGGAAGAGCATCAAGATGACTCTCATCGTCACTCTCTTCTCTTCCGATCTTGTTAAACTCTCTATGTAATTTTCCAGGTGATTCTTATATTTTTATATATATGATGTTTGATGTGATATAATTGTTTAGTTTTACTATTTTATTAAATATTTATGGTAAAAATAAATAATCACTAATTTTATATAATTCTAACAACTAAAAATTATAACAATAAATCAAACTAACAAATCATTTAAGTTTTTTATACCAATTCTTATAAATATTATCCTTAAAAATAATTAAGACTTTAAATTTATTGTTGTTGCCTAATTTACAATTCTTGTTACATGAATTTTCCTAATATTTAGGCAATTAGTTTTAGTTTATATAATATATAAAATAATTTATTTTCCGATTAAAAAAGAAAAAGTTATTTATTATTTATTCACATTAGACTAGAAAAATATTTATGTTTAAAAAATATGTAATTAGTATTTCTTAATAAATTATTTAAAATTTAAGTGATTATTATTACAAATCTAATATAAAATATTTATAATTTTTAAATAATTTCTTTTTGAGTTAGTGTTTATCTAAAAGAGAAATTTTGTAATATTCAATTAAAATTTAAATATTATTTCTATTCATTCACCACTCTAATTTCAAGTGGTATAAAAGAAGGGGAAATGATAGTTATATATATATATATATATATATATATAAATGATAGTTATAATTAAAAAAAAAAGGCTCATGCAAAGAAATATGAAAGAATCTTCTCTTTAATTCCTTAATATATATATATTAACATCTTAAAAGTATAATAGATTATTTCATCCCTAACTACACGGTTTTAATTATTTTTATAAACAAATTAATGTTATAAATTAGTATATACTAACTACTAAATTATCTTTTTAATATTTTTAACTTTCCAATGACTTTATAATAAATGTTTACAAAACAAAAACAAAGGTTTATTTATAAAAAAATCATAGTATATAGTAGATTTTATGCCTTAAATAAAAGTTATCCATTGCTAAGCTTAAAAATTATATTTTCCCACTTAATTAAGAAGACTAAAAACTTTTCTTGACAAAAAAAAAAAATTAAGAAGACTAAAAGACTTACAAGACAACCGACAAAAAAANAAAATAAAAAAAAAACCAAAAAAAAAAAAAAAAAAAAAAAAAACTTACAAACAAGAAGTATACGAGAATTTAGAGGACAAGTCCTCCATATTTACATATATTACAGATCAAACCCGTTTCTCCTTTTTTTTTCAGTCTCCCTCCTCGTAAAGCTTCCGAAGCTTCGTCTCTGAACCGTATACCTTTGAAAAATCCCTTAAAATCAACGCGTTTGATTCCTGATTTAAGGATTTTACAAAATTTGACTGAGATTACTCAGCGATCGGGTTTGAATCAATGGGGAGTCCAAAGAAGAACGAAAACAAAGGCTTCTTCGCCGCCATGACTTCCGGCTTTTCCATGTTCGGAAACGCCATGTCTAGATCCGTCAACGGGTCAGTTTTTCTTATGAACTCTCTGTAAACACTGGAGAATGAAGCTTGTTCTCTGCTATAAATGTTATGGCACTGAAGATCATCAAATTAGGTTTTCAATTTCAGTAGAAACCATGTAAAGGTTTTGCTAATAGCTATTTCAATACAATTCTTTTGCAGGTTGCTTAGTTATGAAGGAGTTGAAGTCATAAATCCGGAAGGTGGAAAAGAAGATGCAGAAGAAGAAGCTCAGAGAGGAAGATGGAAGGAAGAGGTTAACTAAATCCTCTGGTTCTTCTACAATGGTTTCTTGATACTTACCTGTATAAACTCATCTTTTGTGTTTTGAATAGGAACGTGATGGTTACTGGAAGATGATGCAGAAGTATATAGGTTCGGATATCACATCAATGGTGACACTTCCTGTTGTTATATTTGAGCCAATGACTATGCTCCAGAAGATGGCCGAGGTTAAGCGTTATTATATCGTATACTCGTCTGTTGATTTTGATGATTTGCACATAGTGTAAACATTTGAAAACATTTCTTGTAGTTAATGGAATATTCCTACTTGTTGGATCAAGCAGATGAATGTGAAGATCCATACATGCGCTTAGTATATGCTTGTAAGTATATACTCTAATACTTGTATTGATTTTCGATCTTGTGGCTGAATCTGAGTTTTTGTTCAGCAACATGGAATATTGCGGTTTACTTTGCCTACCAACGAACTTGGAAGCCTTTTAATCCTATTCTTGGAGAGACATATGAGATGGCAAACCATGGCGGGATTTCATTTATTTCTGAGCAGGTGCAGCAGCTAGCTATACACTTCATTGTGATAAGTTTTTTACGTTGATTCATTTATATTAATTTACTTTTTTTTTTCTTTCAGGTTAGCCATCATCCTCCTATGAGTGCTGGTCACGCCGAAAATGAGCACTTCACTTATGATGTAACATCAAAGCTGAAAACTAAACTTTTGGGTAACTCTGTTGATGTTTACCCTGTTGGACGGTAATTTTGTTTCTATTTATGGTCTGCTTCTCTCTCACTTGTGTCTTATGTTCTTTCGACAGAAAACTCAAAACATTGTGATGTGGCTCCTGTGCTAGTTATTTATATTCTGTCTTATGTTTTAGTCTAAGCTCATGTAGCCGTTGGCTTGCAGAACTCGTGTAACGCTAAAAAAAAATGGTGTGGTTCTGGATTTGGTGCCGCCTCTCTCTAAGGTTCACAATCTAATATTTGGACGAACTTGGATTGACTCACCCGGAGAAATGGTCATGACAAATTTAACCACTGGAGACAAAGTTGTGTTGTATTTCCAGCCATGTGGTTGGTTCGGGTAAATGACGACACATTTCTTTATCATCTTATTGTCCTGTCCTGTGTTTCTGACATGCTTATTGATTAAAATTTGCCTCCTTTGATCTCAGTTCCGGCCGCTATGAAGTAGATGGCTACGTTTACAATGCAGCCGAAGAACCTAAAATCATGATGACAGGAAAATGGAATGAGAAAATAAGTTATCAACCTTGTGATGCCGAAGGCGAACCCCTTCCAGGCACAGAGCTTAAAGAGGTATGTTCTTCGTTTCCTTTTACAGGGCAGGCCCCGAAAATTTGGGGGTTTAAATTCAAAATAAAAGTTATATAAAAATAAATCATATAAAAAAAAACAGTCTAAAAATTAATACTAATATTTCGGAGCCAAGACCAATGTTTTATCTTGCTCTAGTCTACTCAGAGTCGGTCTTGTCGTTATAAATTTTTTTGCCGGACTTTGCAAACTTCCTGGGGATTTTGACCAACATTGTTGTGTTCTTTAGTGTTTGCTTATACTTTTCTTTTTTTCTTACTGCTTCCTTCAGGTATGGCATGTGGCTGATGTCCCGAAAAACGACAAATTTCAATACACACACTTTGCTCACAAGATAAACAGCTTCGACACAGCTCCTTCAAACCTCTTGGCTTCAGACTCACGTCTCCGTCCCGATAGATATGCTCTTGAGCAAGGTGACCTCTCCAAAGCCGGTGCCGAAAAGCACAGGTCCGTCCTCATCTTTTCGTCCTGATAGATATGCTTTTGTTTGTCACTGTTAAGCTTCTTCATGGTGTCTTTCTGATCTCAGCCTTGAAGAAAAACAAAGGGCGGAAAAGAGGATCCGAGAGACAAAGGGAGAGAAGTTCACTCCAAGATGGTTTGATCTAACGGATGAGATCACATCTACACCATGGGGTGATCTTGAAATATACCAATACAATGGGAAGTACACAGAACACAGAGACATGGCAGAGAGCTCAAGCCGTGCTTCCAATGAAGATGATCTCAAATCTATCAAGTTTAATCCGTGGCAATATGGTAATATATAAACCGAATGAAGTAAGTTTTGTACTTTAATATATGAAATCTCTACATAGAAATATATAGTTGGAGTGATGAAACTTAAGATTGTGTTTATGTCTTAGTCTTGTTGTATATCTATACATTTGTTGAGATGTTTTAGTCTGTTGGTTGTTAAATAAAATTGTTAATTAATAAAATACTAGATAGTTATCCATATTATGCGTGGAATAATTTTTTTTATAAATATACTTGAGAATTTATAGAGTAATTCACAAATAAATACAGTTATATAAAAATACAAATATATAATAGTTAATTAATATTTAATTCATCATGTTACAATGTTTCTCATTTAATTGAAAAAAAAAACAAATAATATAAAGAGTCGGCTTGTACCATCTTTGGTAGTCAAATTAATTACGTAAATATTAAAAATAGTTGAAAGTATTGTGAAATATTTCTTCTACGTCAACCATGTCGCCTAAATTCATATACGTAACAAAAATATAAGAGTATTAATTAGGCTCATGTATTTTCAACTAAGTCATAAGTTTCAATACGTCATGCAAAGTTTTATGAAACGTTTTTGTGACCCACATGAGTTTGGTTTCTACTTGCCAGTTTTAATGAAATTCTTTTGCGAAAAAAATGTTGCATAGATCCAAAGAATATTCCTAGTTTTGGATTTCCGGTTAATGCCAAATATAACGGTTTAGATCAGAACCAATCAATTCAAAGTTGTAGTTTATCCTTAAAAATTGTGAAACCATTATTTAAACACAAAACGGGCCCACGACGGATTTCCATTGATTATGATAAAAGTTTTATTTATTTCGACTTATATTCTCTCAAATAGATTTAAAAATTATATTATTTCATCTTATCCTTTTTAAGGAATAAGGATAAGGGGTTGGTGGTTTCAATATTTTATCAACAATATCCTTCGAAAGAATAATTTAATAGGTTTTTTTTTAAATTGCAAATTCAATCTTATGAAAATAAAAATCTATAATACACACATATATATAAGTATATATACACCTTTTCTATATATTAAAAAGAAACATTTTTGAAACAATTAGTTATTTTGCTAATATTTTTTTTTTCAAAATGTCATTAATAACCATTTAATAATAAATCATTAGAAATAAAATAGTAGAAAATAAATAATTGTAAACTTAATAACAAATATTTTTTTTTGAGAGATTCACTTTTAAGCTTATGACAAAAAAATTACGAATATTTATTTTATCATATATTAGAAAATTTAAAAATAATTTAATATGGAAATAAATAGAAATTATTAAATAATTTTAACTAATATAAAAAAAATCTAAAAGTATAGTATACGACATTTGAGATCTTAAAATTTTAAATATATTTAAAAAAAAATTTAAAATTATATTAATAAAAAAAATTAATAAATTGCATTAAAGTTCATAATTAAAAAAAAAAAGAAATTATAAACACAATATATATTTAATTAAAATAAGAAATATTTTATGTTAACAATGGAAATCATCTAGTATATATAAAACAAAAGAGGCTAATAATTATCTATTTCCAAAAGATGGCAAAAATTAAACTAATTAGCTTCTATAAAGTGAGCTATTAATTAATTTACTAGAGTAATATAAATATGAATATAAACTATGGTCTAGAGATAGATGATCTACCTGCCACGTGACAGAATGTCGTATTGTTACAGCTAACATGTCATCTCCACTAACATAAATTAATATTTCAACTTTTAGGCTAAAAATTTATAAGAATATGAACCAATTATAGAATCTAGCGAATTTAGAATGGATTAAAATATAGAATACAATCCTAAATATTAACTGATAAATTTGAGTAATAAATCTAACTTGTAAGTTTGATAAAAATAAAAAAAAAACTCTTAACTAATTTTTTTCACCATTAAAAAAAATCTAATTTGGAATTACAATGTTCCATTAAAAACCTAACTTTTGAATTAAATTATTTTTAGGAAAAAAAAATCATTTTACCTAACTAGTAAAAGAATGTGGGAAATAATTGAATATTTTCACTAATATTTTTCCTAATAATACATCTGATTTTTTACTACATAAATATAATTTTGTTTTTGACCAAAAAAACAAATACTTTGTTTTTGACATGTAATATTCTGATTGGCTAGATTTGAGACATGTGATGATACATCTTTAGCCACGTGGTGAGATCTAAGGGTGTAGAGGATGGCGCGGAATGTAATCTTTAAGTGAATAAAAGTCAACCGGTTATAGCCGGTTAAAAAAAGTATATTACCAGTAGATCCGGTGGCAAAAAAGTGGTCAATATAAGCTTAAAAAGGGTTTAAGCAAAAGAAGTGGTCTTCTTCTTTCTTAAGGGTTTTTGTTTCAGAGACTTTAAAAAAAATAAAGATTCATTTTTTTTGGCTTGTGGTGAGAGAAGATCGCATCTTTGTGTGGATAGCGTTTCAAACAAGTAAAGAACTTAAAGTTTCCATCGCTTTCTCGGGAAAATTGTGAGAAAAGGGGTTTTTGGTGTGAGTCCTTTTTTTTCAATTTCTCTTTTTTTTTTCCGATCTCGTAATTCCCCGCCGGAGTTTTTACGGCGTTTTCTTTGTTTCGAAGGAATAATTCTCTAGAAACTGGAGATCGGGGACATCTAGGGTTGATAAATTTAAAGTTTCCGAATTTTTTTTTTTTATTGTTGTTGTTGGGAATTCGAGAAACTCTGTAAATTTTCGTTTTTTAAGTCAATTTCGGCAACACAATTTCTGATCAAACCCTAACCTTTATTTAGCATATTAAGACAATTCGTAGATCTGTTAAATCCGATCTGATATTTGAAATGGATCTTTTTTGATTCATTTGTCAAAAAAAAATTTTATTAAATTTTTGGTAAGGTTTAGGGTTTTACTGAAAATATTATGAAAATTACGGTTTTGACTTCGATTTCAGATCTCATATTGATGGGTTTTAGGGTGGTTTAAGTTTTGATCTCGAGATCGAAGTTTTTGGTTGATTAGTCAAACTTTTTTTGTTAAGGTTTAGGGTTTTACTAAAAATATTTTGAAAATTAAGTCAGGGTTTTAGGTTGGTTTAAACTAGTTTTTGATCCTGAGATCAAAGTTTTTGGTTCAAAAGTCAAAACTTTTTTTTATTAATATTTTGAAAATTATTGTTTTGAATTTCAGATCTCGTATTGATCAGACAAGGTTTTAGGGTAGCTAGTTTTTTTATTTTGAGATAGAAGTTTTTGGTTCATCATTCAAACTTTTTTAATAAATTTTTGTTAAGGTTTAAGGTTTTTACTGAAAATATTTTTGAAAATTATTGTTCTGACTTCAATTTCAGATCTCATATTGATCAGTCAGGGATTTTAGGGTGCTTCTAGTTTTACTGTGCTTGACCTAAAACATTCAAAAATCCCTACTTTTCTGCTTCAATGCAATAATTTCAGAAACCAAACCATATTGTTCTGTTTTTTTTTCATGTACTTAATTTCGGTTGTATACAATAACTCTTTTAACTTGATTTCCACTTTATCCGCAGGTCGCAAATTGACCATTAAAGCACAACCTTCTTTCTTCTGGCAATCGTGTTATGCAATCTAAGAAATGATGTCTCATAAGCATGTTAATGAATTTGGATTCAAAGACTACCAGTTACCTCTCAATGCAAGAGGTCCCAGATCAGTGCGGGTAATGGCCTTATCATTATCAATTATTACATGTATAATCAGTTTATATGATACTTGTGTTTCGTTTTTGTTGCCAGAAGAGACGCATTTTCGAGAAGAAGTTAAACAAAGATGATAAAATCTGTCCAATGGATTTGTTGGCCACTGTTGCTGGAAACTTGCTGCCCGAGACTGAAAGTTCTCTCAAGGCTATCGACAAATCGGTTAATCTGATTGAAGATAATTGTGTTGTAACACAAGATAGTACAAAGGAGGAAGTCCTTGTTGAAGAAAAACCCGTAAAGCCAGTATATTTATATGAGGAAAATCCTTATCAGGGATCTTTAAGTCCTTGTGGATTCAGTTCTATGATAAATGGCAAAGTAGAGGGTGAGGCTGGTGCCGCGGGGTTTAGTAACTCAAGTGGTACTGACTCTTGTAAAGTTGGGAACTTTAGTCAGGATTTGAAACCGCACATCGATGATGGTGCAGTAGTTGTTGATGCTAGACCTAATGTTATAGTTAGTTTAGGTAGTAATAGTAGTAGTAGTAAAACCGAAGTGCTGGGGACTGATGCTTCCCCTGGCATTCGGCATGATGTAAATTTGTTTAGTAGAGATGATGATGAAAATATTTCGGGGTATATTTCCCCTCGTGTGTCAAAAAAATCACCTAGGACTGTACCGCGTATTGGAGACAGAAGAATCAAGAAGATATTAGCTTCTAGGCACTGGAAAGGAGGTTCAAGACAAGGTAGTGGCCCTCACCTTCTTAAGGGTTCTTGTCTATTTTCACATCTTCAATACATTGATGGGTTTCGGTGTTACAGATTCGAAACCATGGAGAAACTCTTACTTGCTTCATCAGAGAAGCTATCCTATCAAGAAAAGGAGATACTTTGATTACATTTCTGATTCGGAGAGTTATCGTTTGGGACGCAGTAAGATGCAAAGAGGTAAAAGAGACTTTTTTTTTGTTCTAATCTTTCTGTTCTAGATCTTGTACCTTTTTGTTGTAGTGATATTCCGCAATTCAATTTTGCAGCCAGTAGGGCAGGTTCTTCGATGAAAGGTCAGGGTGCATCCTTTATGTCAAGCGACTCTCGTGGTAACAATGGAATCTCACTTGATATCTTTTCGTTGTCTTTACTTTATGAGAATGAAGAAGCTTTCACTTACTTGAAAATGTATTTTTTATCGCAGTGAGAGTGCGGATTAAGTCATTTAGGGTACCTGAGCTATTCATAGAGATACCGGAAACTGCTAGTGTTGGCTCCTTGAAGGTAACAGCAGTCCCCAGCTCTGCAAATTCTCCTCCTATGAACTCATTTTTTATGCTCTGATGGTCCTTTTGCAGAGAATGGTGATGGAAGCTGTGAGCAGTTTACTGAGTGATGGACACCGAGTTGGTCTGATGGTTCAAGGGAAGAAAGTCCGAGACGATAGCAAAACCCTTCATCAGACTGGAATCTCTAAGGATAACATCCACTTGGATGGAATCTCTCTTGATTTCGGCCTTGAACCCAGCTCAGAAACATCGAGACATCTCTGCGAGGAACTGCCTATTTGCCTTGACAATATGTTGGAATCTGAACACAGCGCAGCAACCGTGACTGATGATTCTAAAGCACTTGTTCCTTACGCGCTTACTGAATTGTCTCTTCAACCGTCTTGTCAAAAAGCTAAAAGGAGTGAGCAGCAACAACAGCGTAGAATACGCCGACCTTTCTCAGTCACTGAAGTAGAAGCACTTGTTCAAGCAGTTGAGAAACTCGGTACCGGAAGGTAAAGAACACTCGAAAAAAAGACAGAGTTTGATTTATATAGCATCAACTTTTTTTGTGATGTGCTTTTGGTGAAATCTGTAGGTGGAGAGATGTAAAGTATTGTGCTTTCCAGGATGCAGATCATCGCACTTACGTAGATCTTAAGGTTTGCATTTAAATAACTAAAACCCTAATTGCAAGCTAATTGCACAATTAGGTCTGAGAAATCAATGTTTGGTTTTGTGTGTAGGATAAGTGGAAGACGCTGGTGCATACGGCCAAGATAAGTCCACAACAGAGGAGAGGAGAGCCAGTGCCACAGGAACTTTTAAACCGAGTCTTGAAGGCTCATGGGTACTGGTCACAGCAGAATATGCTACAGAAGCAGAAGCAGAAGCATCAGGAGACACTGCCTCAGACAGAGGCTTTGCTGCTTCTCACTTGAGTTTGCTGCAGTTGTTCTTTACTTTGTGCATTATGTAAGATTCTGATTTCTGACATAGATGCATAGATTTGGTCTTCTACTAGTTGTTGTTTTTAATATACTTTCTGAATGTAAATTTTTTTTTAATTGGAATAAGATTGTTGTTGACTTAGTCTAGAGGTTTTCAGCGAATGTTTTGTACATTATAATTATCTATATTTTTTTCTAGACTTTTTAATATTCATGTTCATTTATACAAATAAGTAAAGAAAAATATTATTATATATTAAAAAATTGAAGATAGATATAGTTGAATAATAATGTTGATTCAAAGAAAAAAAAAGTCAAATACTGTAACTTTATATGGAAAGAACATAATTGTTGACCAGGAAAAAAAATATAGAAAGAACATAATTGATGGGGGATGACATAAAAAATTATTTTTTCAAAGGTTATATACAAAAAGTGATGTAAATCCAATTCAAAGGACTGATTTGTCTAGGGTGCATAATAGTAAATTTGAAAGAATTCAACCTTTTTATATAGAAGAATCGTATCAATACATATAAAAATTTTGATATTAAAAAAAATATATTTCTTAAAATGTTCTCCTAAAAGGAGTGGAAATAAAATTTCTGTTGGGTAGGGCAATATCGAAATTTTGATTGAGTTCAGGTGACCAAGGGGATATATAGTATGTTGTTATTTTGTAAGAAATAACTTATTAGTTGTCATATAATATCGTTAATTATATTTTCGCAGTGTTCGATTTTGTTTAGAGATTGTAAACGTAAACTCAAATATAATTTACGATGAAAAATTGGCAAATAAAAATATGAAATAACAAAATTTACTATAGGTTTTATAAAGTATCTTGAGTTGAAGTTTAATAAAAGACTAAATTTAATCTTCATATACCGATATGTACCCATTTGAAATTCAGAGGTTAGCGGCTAAAAAATAACCGCACAATTGTCTTGTGCGACGATTAATACATTTGCACAATTTTTAGCCGTAATATTCCTACACATATGGCTCATTTGTCAAAAAAGTACACCACCGGATTGGTTTTATTATTTTTATAAATCCGGAGTTATTAAGTCATCTATATGACATTTATTTATTCGTTTTTAATGCTGATTCAGATTTGTTAACTTTTTAACTAAAGGCTTAGACGGTAATGTACTTCTTTTTTTTTGTTAGCAGAGGGTGATCCGGACCGAAGCCCGAACCCTTCCCCTGGACCAGGAGACTTCGGCGCTAGCCCCTTTGACCAATTTAAATGTACGCCTCCCCCGAGTCTCGAACCCAGGTTGCGGAACTCACAGCTGTAAACCATTTACCACTTGAGCTGAGGACTCTGGGTGTAATGTACTTTTTTGACAAAAGGAATCATATGTTTAAGAATATTATGGCTGGAGATTGTGGAAATGTATTAATCGTCTCACAAGACAATTGTTGCATGTCCTTTTTAACCACTAACCCGAAATTCGGATACGTGATTGTGTACATGACAAAAATAATGTAGTTATGAATATAACAGAGTCCCGAACATAGCTCGTTGGGAAGGGATTATTTGTACTCCATTACTTTTATTTTTTTAATATAATTTACTTTTTTTTTTTTTTTTTTTTTNTCAACATTTGGGCCACAACAGGCCGGCCCATTAGCCTAAATCCCACTAAAGGGAAACTTCATCGTAGAGGCGGGGAATCGAACTCCCGATACCAAGGTCATGCTAGTGGTCTCAAACCACTAGACTAAAGGACCTCGGTTTTTAATATAATTTACTAAATTATTTAGTTTCTGAACTCGGATGACATGAAATTTTAGTATACTGGATATAGGTGCACTCCATAAAATTTATATTTTAATTTTTTTTTTTCATACTATGAAAAAAATCGTCTACTCCTCCCAGCAGGTTTTGAAGTTATTGGAAGCTACCACATGGATTTAGCTGACAAAAATACAAAATCCAATGTGCTACTTTGTCTTGTCTGATTCTAAGGTTTTCATTGTGCAAATCAGAAGTTTTTGGCGTTATTAGGTCGTAATGAAACTGCTCAGACGTAGAGAAAAACACTTCCCATACAAAAAAATAAAATAAAAGTCAAGTACCTTAAATCAAATGCCTAATGTTGACAAAAAAAAAAAAAAAAAAANCCAAATTTTAAAAAAAAAAAAAAAAAAAAAAAAATCAAATGTCTAACCATAGTGTATTACGTGGCATAAAACCAAGATATATAAAATCCGACCAGATTAATGTCGGAACTTATCGAACTCGGACAGGTTGGTCTGATCGGTCGATCCGTGAACCAATTAAAAATCGGTTACTAGGAAATGAATCTCTTCTGAGGATAGCAAACCGGCCGGTACTTATTTCTGATTAAACCCTCTAAGCATTGAAAAGGTTTAAGGCTTTGAACTGTCTTCAAAAAAAAAAAAGACTCAAAAACCTAAGCTTTCACCCCCTTGTAGAGCCGCTTTTTGATGTTGATGAAACGGATCTGTTCGTTTCCAAGTTTTAAACTTTGTAAGTCAATTTACATACGAATTCATTCATAACTTTATGGATTTTGTGAATCTAAACATATCTTGCTCAATTACTGTTTAAGTTTCTGTATTTGATCCAAGTTTCCAGAAATTTCAGAGCTTTAGCAGTGCCACAATCTTTAACATATCCCAAACAGCCCCTCAAGTGTGTATCAGTTCATATGGAGACTTCCAACTTCTCTTCTGATCTCAAAACAGAAACTTGTGCTAAGCCAAGAGGAGCATTGATAGTTCTAGAAGGTCTTGACCGCAGTGGAAAATCAACACAATGTGCTAAGCTACACTCTTTCTTGGAAAGTTTAGGACATCCGACCGAGCTTTGGAGATTCCCGGATAGAGAAACAAGTGTTGGTCAGATGATATCTGCATATCTTTCCAACAAGTCTCAGTTAGATGATCACACAATTCATCTCCTTTTCAGCGCGAATCGTTGGGAGAAACGGTCGTTAATGGAGGAAAAGCTGAAAACAGGAACTACACTTATCGTTGATCGGTATTCATATTCCGGTGTAGCTTTCTCATCAGCTAAGGGACTCAGTTTTGATTGGTGTAAGGCGCCGGAAATCGGGTTACTAGCTCCGGATTGTGTGCTTTACCTTGAGATTTCACCGGAAAGAGCTGCTGAGAGAGGTGGATATGGAGATGAGAGGTATGAACAAGTGGAGTTTCAAAGAAAAGTTGCAGAGTTTTATCAAACTTTATGTGATTCTTCCTGGAAGGTGAAATGGATTGAAGACTCTTTCTTCTTCCTTCATCTTAGAGTAGATTCAACATCAAAACCTTCAAATGTTTGTGGTGTTGCAGATAATTGATGCAGGTGAAGCCATGGAGGAAGTAGAGAAGAAGATACAAGAAGTGGTTTTAGATAAAGTCAAAGAGTGTAATAAGGGAAAGTCTCTTTCTCTCCTCTGGTCTTCACCATGATCTTATAGAGCTAACTCAAGCTATGTAACACCCAAATAGAAAGTTAACAACTTTTGGTTATAATTTATAAAAAAATGGGTTTGCAACATCATGTGAATGGATCATACAGAGTAGTATATGAACTAATTTGCAAATGGGTTGCTAAAAGTTAGCTAATTTAAACTCTTTTTTGGATTTTGTGGTTTTGGTGGCTTCAAAACGCTCCAGTCAAGTTTCTTGCTCTTCTGTTTATTGAAAGTATTGCTTTTTTTGTTGCTTGATGATGATGGTTTGTCGTTGTTCTGAAGTGTCCTTTGGGACTTGTTTGGATAGTTTTGTTCTTCAGAAACTACGTCAGGCTGTTTTCTTTTTAAATCAACATTTGTTTCTTGGCTTTGCTCAACCTTAACCTTCGACTCCGGTTCACTGAGAGATAATGCATTTTGACTAGTTACAGTTTAAAATTGTAAAGAGAAGCAAAATCAGAATTAAAGCAAATGACATAAGAACGGCGGGGAGCCAGAGCAGACCTAAAAGACAATTTTCTTCCATTACTGCTAGTGCTTGTGGAAGCATCTGTACTTTTAATGTTTGCTGCATCTTCATTCAATTTCTGAGAAGAGACCAGTTTAATTACGGAGAGGTGAAACCTAAGAACATGACCTACAAACTATTTCAGGCCTCATGAAGACACTAACCTCAATAGAAGGATTAAAAGACTGAAATGACATGCGTCCTAACAATGCTCCTGGCTGAGGATCCCAGTCCGTTATTACCACACTGCATACAAAAATCAAATTACATATTACAGAACACTACCAAACATGTAATACCGGATACTGAAAACAGGAGAAAACTATCAAATCATTGCTACGATTCATGAAGTCAGATCGATTGAAATTGGGTAGATGTTGGAAGTAATCAATCAAGAGCCCAAAAACAAGAACATTAACATCAAGTAAGCAAAAGAAAAACTGATAGGAGTCGGTTAGCAATAGTTGTTAAGAGAGGAGAGTATAAATAGAGTGAGAGGGGATTTCAGATGGAGCTATTCGGTTTATCGTGATTGTTCATTGTTCTTGTAAACAACTTTAGAGTGATATAAAGAGAGATTCCAGATCTAGAGTGTATCAGAAACAGTACCACTTCTTTAAAACAGTACCAAGAGAAGGAAAATTGCCAGTAGGCTCCTCAACAGTCTTCTTCTTTTCCTCTTTCACAGCACACCTTTGCATAAACTACAGACAAAAAAAAAACATTCAATCATTATTAGTTCATGAACCAGCTTGATTTTCATAAGAGTGATGAAGCTGATTCCTCAAGTTAGTTGTCAACTAAGTGCTACATGATTTGATCAACAATTTCTTCAGAGAAATTTGCAGATTCAGCCTCAAAACCAATGCTATAACCGTTGATTCAAGCCAAGACAAACCCTAAGGTGAAATCAAACTCCAGCAAAATAGAGAAACTAAAAAAAAACAAATTTCAAAGTCGAATTCACGAAGTACAGAGCAAACCTAATCCATCAATCGAGTAATTTCACTTCAATCTCAAGTTCGTGCAAGATAGAAGGTAAAAAGCGCAGCGATGTCTGTATACAAAAATACTTCTACAGAGAAAGCAAAAGAAAAAAAAACGTACCTTTAGATTTCTGAGAGTGCTACTAATCTCTCGCTTCGCCATTGTAGATTTTCTCAATATCACAAAATGTTCCACCCAACACGAGATTTCCGGTATCGGAAGAAGCAGAGTGTTTTCAATTTTAGGTTAAGTTTGGTTTCCGAATTGGAGCTCCGTTCAAAATATTAGATATTTTCCAAATAAATTAACAGATAATTATAATGAAAACAAACTTAAAAAACATAAAATAATAAAATACACTGTATCTTTTATAATTAAAAAAATAGACTATATAAAAAATCTATTTATTACTTATTTACTTTAATGAATTAAAAAAAAAATCATGTTAATTTGTTTTTTTAATTAAAAAAATCACGTTAACTAAAAAAAAACATATAAATAATTTTTATTTTTATAAATAATGAAAAAAGAAAATATTCACTTAGATAAATATTTAAAAAACAACTAAATAAACAAAGTTGTTTCTACTTATGAAAAAAAACTTTTCCAACCACCCCACGTCTCTTTTCTCTCCCTTCTTCAGTGCGACTTTCTTCTCAATTAATCAACGCTTTTGGCCGGCATTTGAAGGTTTATATCTTCAACGTCGTGCTTTTTCTGTGTATATATTACTAGTTTTCGTTTTTCATCATGTTTTACGTAAATTTGGAATATTTCGATAAAAAAATATCCAGATTTGATGAGGAACAAGCATCATCAATGGAGATCTATGGATTTCTTTTGATTTGGAGGAAACATTTATTCACGAAAATTTAAGAGGATTGTCTATTGTGATTCCAGACAAACTACGTCGTTTCAAATTCTTACGTTTTCTTATTCATGGTCCTTGTATAATCAGA
>OVAW01000298.1:5572-17296 GCA_900406365.1 Heliophila coronopifolia | reverse complement strand
TTTTTTGCCACATCAGCTAAAAAACATGCCTAGTCACGTTTTTTTTTTTATTATTTAGTTGACTAACAGAAGTTAGTCAACTATAACAGACAGGTGCGATTATGAGGAAAAAAAATTAGTCCGGGTATAGAAAACGTTGAAAATTTAGTATAGGTCTAAATTCGCCTAAACGAATATACTTTGGGTACTAATATGCCATACTCCCTCACAGTTACTGTGACTGTACTAATAGTCATAATTTTAGTCACAAGTTGAGACTGAATCAACGCTAACATAGAGCGTCACAATTTTTGTTACAAAATAATGACTAATTTGCAACATACATAAATGTGTCACAAAATTGTATTTAAAATGTCACAAATTTGTGACAAATAATTTTCGTCACGAAAAGTAGTAACAATATCTGAAATAATATGCCCTATTTATAACTCACCCAAAACTAATAAAACTTCAGATCCGAACCATCTGAACTATACAAAAAAATATATTTTTTTTGTCAACATTGGGCAATAACAGGCCGGCCCATTAGCCTAAATTATATTAAAGGGAAACATTATCGTCAAGGCGGGGAATCGAACTTCCCAAGGCCATGCCAGTGCACTCTTACCACTAGACTAAAAGACACTCGGTAAATTATTATGTATCTTACCATTTTTTAAAGATTAAAGTTTAATTTACAATAATATCCTCTCCTCACAAGGATCTCCATTTTATCTATGTGTTCTCTCATCCTCTCTATGACTAACTCCCCTTTTTACTGTTCTCTCTTTCTCTCTTCGTTCAACCCTATCCGTGACACGATTCATATACTTTATATCAAATCTTTCTATTTTCTGCGAGTCTTAGTCAATGTAGGGTTATTTCCATTTATAGCTCTTCTCTGATTGAATAATCTTTCTTTTTTTCCTTATTGAAATGCTATAAGTTTGGAATGATAGGAAATGTCACACGCTTGACCATTCTTGCTGTCCTACTGAGAACTAATCAAAACCAGAAAATTCTAATGAAAATGAAGAGAAAACTAGCAAGAAACATATGCTGAAAACTTGAGAAGATGTGTGCTACATGGTTGAAAGGAGCTACATTTGATTATAGCTTGTGGGAGACTAATAGCCTATCATTCATAAGCAATAATGATAGAATTCCAATAGACCTTCGAGTAATTACATACATTCGGAAATCCGTCAATATCTCGGTCGTACGGAAAACATTTCCGGGGGAATTCTCGACATCCCCCGGTGGTAGTTTCTGATGAAATATTTTTGACGCATCTTTCAAATGAATTTTGGACAAATACTTCCGACAGATTTCCGATGAATTTATTAAACAATTTCTGACGGATTTCTAACGAGCTCGATGGAGAATCCAACATTTTCAAAACGAACGCATTTCGATGGTTTACTGACAGAAGTTTCCGACATAATTTGAATTTTTGAAAAAAACAAATAAATAAAAATTAATTTAAATATTTAACTATTTAAAAGTTTGATAAAATAAATAATTTAATTATCTAAATATTTAATAAAAATATTGAATTAAATATAAATAATTATTTTCATACTATTCATATATTTATAAATAAATTATGCTACAAATTTTTTACTATGGTTAAAAACGGTTTAATAAAAAAATGAACAAAATTCCTCAAATAATTTTGAGACGGTCATGAATAGGTGTTTTGTGGACGGTTTATATCGTTATTGCATACTTAAAAGATTAAAAAAAAACATTAATTAATAACGCATTAATTAAATAGTACAAAAAAACATAAGATAAATTAAGTAACTTTACATTAAGAAACAATATATAATAGAACAATGATATGAAATAGATATAAGTAGGAGGATAAGTTTTCCTGAATTCGAATATAAAAATTAAGTAGTATCTCGTTTACATCTAGTTATTGATTCACAACCACGAGTGTACGGATTAACCGGAACTTTAATACATTCCTTTGGGTGTTCAGAACTACAACTTGGAATTCTGTTTTTTGCAATTGCTCTATAATCCAAACGTTTGACTTTTTCATCTGGAAATCGTCTTTTGGCTTCTCCGATTCTGCAAAACACTAATAATATAATCACAGAATGGCTCTTGTGTGAAGCCATTAATTATTTGTTTTTATTTTCTTCTCTTTTACTTCTTTTTTAATTCAGTTTTCTACGTAATTAGTACATTTGTTTTCANTTTTTTTTTTTAATTTTTTTGTGAAATAAAGGGTTTTAAAAATGGTTGGATTTTTAAAAAAAAAAAAAAAAAACATAGATAGATGTTAACTTAAGGCGAACCCATTATGTATATTCTTAGAGTTTTGTTTATCATTTTTATAATTTTTTAACATGACAGTAAAATTTATACGTATCGGTAAAAACAATTTCATATTTTTTAAAAGATTGATAACAAATTTTACCTGTATTGGTTGGAAAAAACTATGGCTATTTCTTTAATTAATTAAAATATAACTAATTAAATAATTTAATATATATTAAAACACAGACTTTTTAACTAAAAAACTTTTACTTTGTAAAAAATTACATCAATTGTCATTACAAAATTAAATTTACTAAGAAATATAGTTTAGTCATTATTAAATAAAAATTAATGGTGGAAGATAAGTGGTCTAGTGGTGCCACCTCTTTGCTTCTACACCATGACCGGGGTTCGAACCCGAATCTCTCCAGTTGAGGGAAAACTAATTAAAGTTTAATTAGCCATTAGGGCTAAGAGTTAAAAATAAAAATTAATGTGGTTGGTAAACTATTTCGAAAATATAAAAATAAATTAAATAAATAAACATAAGAAGAATAGAGAAGACTAAAAATAGTTTTTCACTTTTTAAAGCTTTGAAATACCGAATAGTTATATAATATTTTCTTTACCATATAAATAGGTTTATTTTTTGACAAAAAAAAGGTTTATTTATAACAAATTTTCTTTAATTTAATATAGGGCAAAATGCAAAAAAAAAACTTCGAACTGTTAAAAAAATGTAAGAAAAACTTCGAACTATATAAAATACAAAAAAAACTTTGAACTATTTAAAAACGGGATAATGGTCGATTCATACATGAACTATGATCTAATTTGTCTATTCATACATGAACAATTAATTGTGTCAATTTATACATAAAGTAATATAAATTGACTGAAACATACATTAACTTTAGTTATTTTAGCCTAATCATGTATGTTTTATTGTATGTTTTAGCCTAATCATGTATGTTTTGACACAATTACATTAGTTTATGTATGAATTAGCACAATTAATTTTTCATGTATGAATAGACAAATTAGATAATAATTAATGTATGAATTAGTCATTATCCCATTAAAAAACTAGCAAAAAAAATCTTGACTTAACGGTGTTAGTTTTTTTAACGGAACAAATTTAAAGTTTTGTCATTTTGACTATCCAACAAAAACTAGTGGATAGTTTTTAAGTGAAAACAATAAAATTTGGAAAACAAAAAAATTCACATAACTTTTTTTTTTTCTTTTCCTCTTTCATTATTCTTCTATTTTTCTAGTTATTTTAAGAAATCGCGATTTTGAATCTAAAAATCAAGATATAGAGTTCTCTTCCAAGTCATGAATTTCTTTTCCAAATGGCGATTCTCACAAGTAAAGTATTGAATTTAACACCAAAATTGCAACTTTTAGACTTAAAATCGCGATTTCTAAAAAAAACCTAGAAAATAGAAGAAAAATGAGAGAGAAAAGAACGAAGCGAAAAGAAAAATAAATAAAGTTACATGACTTTATTTTTTGTATTTTCCAAAATTTGTTATTTTTAGCTTAAAAGCTACACACAAGTTTTTGTTTGATAGTTAAAATCATAATTTGTTAAATTTGTTCCGTTAGAAAAACTAACAGCGTTAAATTAAAGTATATTTTGCTAGTTTTTTTAATAATTTGAGGGTTTTTTGCATTTTATATAGTTCGAGGTTTTTCTTACATTTTTTTAACAGTTCAAGGGTTTTGTTGCATTTTCCCTTTACTATAAGTCTAATTAATCATATAAGTTCAAAATTTAATTAACAAATATGTTACTTAATTTAAAAAAAAAATATATATTTATATATAATCATATAATTTCAAAATAATATTAACAAATATTTCACTTAATCGTAAAAATATCAATATAAATATATAATTCATTCAATTTAGTTTTATATAAAAATTCATAACAATAAATCTATCTAACAATTAGCTACATATATAATTATTCAATCTGCTATATGTTACAGGGAAAAATGTAAAAAAAACCTCGAACTATCCAAAAAATGCAAAATAAACTTCGATTTAAATAAATTGCAAAAAAAAACCTCAAAGTTCTTAAAAACCTACAAAAAACCGTTCAGTAACACCATTAAGAAACCGTTAAATTTAAAAAAAAAAAAATAATTTGTCTAAATAAACACTTAAATCAAAAAAAAACATATATATTTTACTTTTCCAAATAGAAAAATGTTTCTTTATTTTGACTTTCAACAAATAATTGTTCTAAAACTTTAAAAAAATTGACATGAGTTTTCTCCCAGTAAAAAAAACATAAAACATAGTGAAATGGAAAGCTAAAAAGATTGAATAAAAGACGATTATGTATGAATCTTTAATCCATAACATAATTAATTTTTTGGTTTTAGAATCCAAAGTTTTCTCTCCCAAACAAAAAAAAAATTAGAAGTCGACAAAGAAAAAACAAAAAAAAATTATCAACCCTAAAACAATTAGGTGAAAGAAAGAGAAAAAAACTTGTTAAATACCCCCCAATTCATAAGATTTTACCTAAAAACTACACAAACTATTTTCGCGTCATTGAAAATACAATAATTCGATTTTTGGACCGAAAAAAACATAAACTATTCAAAATTATAATTCGTCTTAACGGAACTTATATCCCTTTAAACGGAGTTTAAAATTAAACTAGAGTAGTTACTCGTGGTGCTGGATGATTACTTCATATCATCTTGGCTGTTTATAGATTGTCTATTTATGTTTGTTTTTTACGAAGTATTTGCATTTAATTCTAAAACCCTTTTAAATGGATTTAAGGCGAATTACAATTTTGAATAGTTTAAGTTTTTCGGTCCAATAATCAAATATTGTGTGTAGTTAACACGTAAAATTTGTTTGTGTAGTTTTTAGGTAAAATTTGATGAATTGGATATTTAACAGGTTTTTTCTCTGAAAGAAAATCGCGTGTCTATCTATTTTTTTTTATGTTTTTATACTCTTCAACTATTTGCTATTTAAAAAAAAACTGCACACAATCTTTATTTTAAATGTTCAACATCAAAGCATTAGTATTGTGTAAAAGACAAACCCGCAAGGTGTTTTGTATTCCGTCAAAAAAAGTAACAACGTTAAAAGTAAAGTTATTTTGCAGGTTTTTAATAAGTTCGAGGTTTTTGTTGCATTTTATTTAGATCGAGGTATATTTTATATTTTTGGATAGTTCAATTTTTTTTTTTTTGCATTTTTTCTTATATTAAAATACTAACATCTAATTAATAAAATAAAACATTTAAATACATATATATATATATATATAATACAATTTATTCAATCCAATAATATATAAATATATATGACATTAAGAATGAATAAAAAAATGAGAACAACATTTAAATTAGATATGATCTACTATATATCAAAATGCCAGTATTGTTGTATAGAAAATATTTATTTTGTACTATATTATAAAATATACCATTGCTAAATTAAAACTTCTAAAAAGATAATTTAGTAAATCAATATATGTTAGTTTAAAAAAAAAATACAAGAAAAAACCTCGAACTATCTGAAAAACGCAAGATAAACCTCGAACTTTATAAAAACCAGCAAAATAAACCTTCAACTATCCAAATATGCGAATAAAACATCGAACTATAAGAAAATTTGCAAAATAAACTCGAACTATTTAATTTTCAAAATAAATCTCGATCAATATAGATTGCAAAATAAACCTCGATCTGTAAAAACATTAAAATAAACCTCGATCTGTATAAACATTAAAATAAACCTCTATTTTATTAGAAATATGCAAAAAACCGTTTTATTAACACTTAAAAAAATATTTGTTTTCTTATAAAAAAGTTATTTGTTTTCTTTAAAAACTTGTATTTTTTTCTAAATTAACTTTTAACCAAATAAAATTACTTCTATTTCACTTTTCCATCAAAATAATATTTTTTCTTCTCACATTGAACATGATAAAAAATTTCAAGACGTTAAAAAAAATTGTGCTCTATAAAAATGTTTTTAAAAAAATAGCATCATAAAACAGAACTAAATTTTTTTTTTAAGTTATGTTCATGTCTTTCACTAAACAATTTATTCTTTTCTTTTTCGTTTACAATTTTTGTTATGTTTCACAACTTTTTTCTTAAAAATTTTGAACTTTATTATGTTCAGTGTGATAAAAACAAATTATTGTTCCGTTTGGAAAGTAAAGTAGACATGACATTGTTGGTTAAATGTTAATTTCATAAAAAAAATTACTTTAATAATTAATGTTTTTTAACATTGTTAGTGTAAAAGTATAATTTTAATGTTTTTAATAAGATCGATGTTTTTTATTAAATTTTATATAGATCAATGTTTATTTTGCAGTTTATATAGATCGAGATTTATGTTTTCAATATTTCGAGCTTTATTTTGCCTATTTTTAATAACTTCGAGGTTTATTTTGCTAGTTTTTATAAAGTTTGAGATTTATTTTGCATTTAAAATAATTTGAGGTTTATTTTACGTTTAAAAAAAATTAGAGATTTATTTTGTATTTTTCGGATAGTTCAAATTTTTTTGCATTAATCCCTAAAAAATTACAACTTCAAAAGACAATTTAAGTAATAAATAACGAAACTAATTTTATAAATTCCTATCTAATATTTATATGCATCTCCAACGAAGGTTCAAAGCATCAGAGCTAAGAATCAGGCTAAGGTAGACTAATCGACTCACAGATGAGCTAGTTGGCCAGACACGCTGGAAACTTCTTCAGTTTTGAAATGTTTAGTTATCGCGGACCTACCGCAAAACTTTACTTTAAATTTCGTTTTAACGTATTTTCTCCAAATTTAAATACGTGTTTTATTAAAGACCAATTTTTTTTTGATTGTATGCAAATTAAACCCTAATTTAAACAGCGTCTAAAAGAAAACGAAGCCGTTTTAAAACTAAAACCTAAAAATAAACACGGCATCGTTGTATTTTTTTTTTTTTTTGTCGACAGTTCTATTTACTTCAAAAAAAATCGCACTTGTTGAATTCGTGATTCCTCGTGCAGTTTCGACGACAACGACCACTAGCTTAAAGTTGCTTAGGATTTTAAATTTTAATAAGCAAAATCTCAGACAAAGTCTTTTGATATTCAAATCAATTTATCAGATTAAAACAACCAGAAGGACATCAAGGAACGGAAAAATAAGTCGGCAAATCATATCACACAATAGAAATTCAAGAACCTAAAAAAATCCAAACCACTAATACAAATTTTTGGAAATTTCAGTTTTCGTATCATTTACAATAATAAGGAAAACCATATTCCAATCCAATGGTTTACAATTTCACAGTTTTGATTGAAATTCACTGATTCTCGTTGACTTCCCCCAGAATCAACAACATAAACTGGTCGAATCTCCCGTATGTATATATGTTAACTAATGTCATTTTTTTCAAACCAAATCAAAGATAATCAAAGATAAATAAAAAAATCAAAGAACAAGATTGAGAAGGTCAAAATAATGGCTTACCACCCAAGTGAAAAGAAATTGATTTAGGGATTTCGACCGATTTAAGGATTCACAATGAAAATTGGATTTCGTAAAATCCGTCAAAATTTCTAAACTCACCCGAAAAACTTGGATACACCGACTGAAAATGTTTTCATGACTCAGCATCATATGGGTGCGAAATTACTCCGTCAGATGTGTGCTCTCCATTCCATCTCATAGCGGTTGTTGTCGAATGCGACTTATATAACCTTTTCAATCTTTCGGTTAACGGTACGTACCACATTCTCTTAAATGGAATTGAAACTCGTCCGCTTTTGTCTTTGTAACGAGGTTTTTGACAAAACCGGCATGACAAACGATCTTCGTCCTCTCTTCAATAAATCATACAATTATCGATGCAGACATCAATAACTTGAAACGACAAGCCATGACTAGATACCAATTTCTGTATCTCATAATAAGAAGCTGGTGCAAGGTTATCTTCCGGTGGTACGCCTTTCACAAAATCAGAAATCACATCTACGCAATATTCGCTTAGATTTTATTTTTTTTTATCGTCATCATCCTTGTTGCCGCCGATAAAGGAGAATGACCATCTTTACAACCGCCATATAAAGGTTGCTTTGCGGCGTCTAACTTATCAAAAAACAGCATTTTGTCCGACACCATCTATAATTGCTGGTTCCTCAACTATATTCGCAACATCATTATAATCATAACTAGTGTTAGCATAATCAACCATTGAATTATTTTCACCATTTGAATATCTAATATTATAACCAGGCATAAATCCTCTACGATACAAGTGATTCCACACATTGCTGACAATACTAGTCTATAATTACGACATTTTGTACAAAGGCATAACATTTTACAAGATTGTCAGTCATTGCTTGACTTGATGCAAATGCTATGAATTGTGAAAACTCTTCCGAATACTCTCGCGTCAAAAGCATTGTCTCTGGATCTTGGTGAGGTTTATCCATCCACGAACAAAAATAATTTAATGGATTTGAACTCATTTTCTCAATTTGTAAAATAACCAAAACATAATTAGAGAGAGAGTAGTGAGAGAAGTGTAGAGTAGTGAGGGAAGTGGGAGGGGTTGGGGTATATATAGAGATAACTTTCTGACGGATTTTTGACCTAATTTTCGTCGGAAATACCAACGGATACTTTAACGGATAAATTTATGTCGATATTCCGTCGAAAATCATCAACGGATTAAATTCGGTCGAAATTTCCGTTGAAATATTGAACGGTAAAATTCCCGTCAAAATTCGGTCGAAAAATAGTTGTCGAAAATTTATCGAAAAATCCACGATAATAAATCGACAACGATTACGTCGGTTGAAATATTTTCACTGATACTTTGGTCGGAAATATTTTCGAGTGATTATCGAAAGTCATCGATTTTCCCTTGGAAATCCATCGAAATATTTCGACCGTTTCAGTCCGTCAAAATTAATCCTACGGAATTTTGACGAACGTTATGTCCGTCGAAAAAGCGTCATAAACCCGTCAAATATTTTCGACCAATTAAGTACTGTCAAAAATAGGCCTGTTTTGTTGTAGTGAATGTATTCGACATTTGATAGAATTTTTTCCTTTAATTCTTATGGATCTTAGATAACGTTGATGAGGTTTAGATTTAAATTTGCGTTTTCTATATAAAAATATGGTATGTGAAAGCTTTTGCTTTAGCAAAAGACTTTTTTCTATATATGGTTTTAAAGATGACAATTCTTTGACAAAAAAAAAGATGCGAATGAGAATTTGTTCGCGTCTCTATTCAATTTAACTAAAATTTTAAATATGTTTTATTTTAACCTTTGAAAAAAAACTATTATCTGTCCTTTGATTTTTTATCTAATTAGATAATAGTTTATGCTTTAATGTATCTTCTAGTCTTGGTATACTAAAGAAATTAATTAATATTATTTTCGATAAGAGTTTATTTCATATATGATAATAATTATATATGTATAAAATTAATGTTTTTTATATTTAATGTTTTTTCATATATATAATTTAAGTCTTATAGATTAAGGCCAAGATATCGAATAACAACGGTTCTAAATTTAGTGTATTTTACTTAAAATTTGAAAGAGCAATATAAAGAAATTATTTTAATAAACGTCACTATTATTGGTTTGATGATATTAAAAATCTTTCCAAAACTCGCTCTTGAACCGGACTCAATTCGGTTTAGATTTGACCACAATTCCAATTTTGCTATTGGGCTGTTACATGTTTCACAAANTTTTTTTTGGGGGTTTTAATTTTTAAAAAAAAAAAAAAAAAAAAAAAAAAATATATATATATATATATATATATATATAAGAAGATGATATCATGGAGAAGAAGATGAATATCATAGAAACAAAATCTGGAAAATATTGTATTATTGATGATTTATTAGAGAAAATACAAAAGCTTATATTGTTTATATACAAAAATAAAATCCGGTACCAGTGCTAAACGGATACAAATCTCTAATAGTGATTTAAAGTTTAAAATATTATGAATAAAAATAAATAATAACAAATGATGTCACTTGGCATGTGTAATATTTAGTCTCTTCACATCCACCATCTTAAGAACAAGATTTTGAACCCAATAATATATTTAAAAAAAAATAAACAAAAGCTGAATAAGTTTTATGATTATTCTTTATTCTGACTTCATGAAAAATAATGTGAAACGTTTTTAAAAATATTTTTATAGAATATCAGAATAAAATATCCTAAACTTTATATGAATGAATGAATAGAATAACAAAAGTATTAAATCATAAGTAGTATAAGTCTGTGTCGTTGAATCATCAAAATGGGAGAAGCATATATATTGGAACATCAGTAAGCGAAACAAGTGAAGCTATCTTCAAAGTTTGATCTTCAATTTCTTTACTAAGTAGCTGACTTTTTAAAAATTAAATATTTCTACTTTGAAGATTAGTTATAGTTTTAAACATTCAGATTTAAGGGATTTTTTTTCCAAATTGAAGTCTTGAAAATAAATTTAAAAAATTATGGTTTTGATTTGACTAAATAATTAATAGTCAACGAAAGTAGAGTATGATTCTTGATTTGTTGGGCTACTCCATGAAATAAATTGGGCCTAAATAGATATACCGGCCTACCCAATTAACCAATTTTTTTTTTGTCGTCATTAAGACATTAACCGTTTATATATATATATATATATGGGTGGGTATAGCGTATTGTTCGATTTTAAATGGCGAAATAGCGTATAATCCATGAAATTATAAGCATTTTTAAACACAATATATGTGAGTATATAAGTAAAACATTAAAAAATAAGATTAAAAACACAAAGATAGCAAAACATTATTTAAGTAAAAACACAATATTGTTGACAAAAAAAAGAAGTAAAAACACAATATATGTGAGCGGTAAACACAATGATGTTATGGCGTACAGCTTCTGTAACAACTTCTGTAGAGCAAGGTATGGAGACCATGAATGCTGGTATGATTGTCATTGATATGTTATCCGTAAATTTATTACAAATAATTATTCTCATGAAATTTTTAAGAGTGAGACTACTCTATGAAATATTATATATGTACTTGTCTTAATTGGATATTAACTTCATCTTCATGGTTTGGTTTTATCTTACTATGTTTTGTTATATCCAAAAAATAGTAAACTCGTAAAGCATACCTAGCCTTCAACAATTATTACTAAAACATATTTTTTTGTTACGTACGAATTAATATTAAGAAGTATGTACTATTAATGGAACTAGTTTTGTTACTAATATTTGAGATATATAACATATTATAAAGAATTGTTCTTTAGTTTTAACCCTATCTCACGCATATACTACAAAAATACGATACCAAACAAACATATTAAATATACTTTTAAATGATTTAGAAATCTATATCCCATAAATATATTTAAAATAAATATTATCATATATATATATATTGTTATTTTTTTTTTTTTTTTTTTTTTTT
>OVAW01000297.1:0-17316 GCA_900406365.1 Heliophila coronopifolia | reverse complement strand
TCCTCCGTCTCCTCTTATTTCTTATCTCTTTCTTCCTCCTCCTCCCAAACTTCTTTCTTTCCGCCGAATCGGACCTTTCATATTTTGAAGCAACCGGTAGGTATGTTTGGATTAGTCTTCTTCTTTTCCTTTTTGATTTTAATTATAGATTTTACTTCTTTTCTTTGTGATTTTCGACATGGGCTTCAGCCAAATTCAGATCTGTTGTAGATAGCTTTTGTCTCTTAGAAATAAGTCGTAGATCTGTTGATTTCAAACAAAATCAGATCTTGTAAAAAAAAAAAAAT
This sequence comes from Heliophila coronopifolia, assembly GCA_900406365.1. Lineage (NCBI taxonomy): Eukaryota > Viridiplantae > Streptophyta > Magnoliopsida > Brassicales > Brassicaceae > Heliophila > Heliophila coronopifolia. The sequence goes on along the minus strand of OVAW01000297.1, from coordinate 17,029 downwards.
TGTTGTTGACTTTTGTGCCTTGCCCGTAAATCGAAGAACATAATTGATTATTGTCTGTGTTGTGTTGTGTGAAAATTCTTTACCTTTTGTTTCTAGATCTGTTGATGAAAGATCCATACTTGACTCAATCCCATAAATGATTACTGTGTTGGACAATTATGAAAGTATATGACAATTGTTTGATATGTTNTTGCCAAAAAAAAAAAAAAAAAAAAAAAAAAAACAAACTTGGGCCTATGCCGACAAAAAAAACTTGGGCCTATAATAGAATTTGAAGTATTGCCATATTTGGGCTTTTTTGTCGGATAAGACTGGGATCGAAACCCATTTAATGAATCCGACGCCTGCGGCCCGGCCCCTTCATCTTCGTCTTTTAGTTTTTGACAGAGTCACTTCAGAGAAATGGCGAAAGGTGAAACTAATGAAAACCCAGGAAGCTCTCTGTATCTTTTAGAGCACTCGAAATTTCGATTTTAATTTCGTTCGAAATCGGTTTCGCAGATATCGGACTGATATAGCTTTTTGGATTCTTTGAAACTATGTCTTCCATTGCTTCTAAGCTCTATCCAGGTTTTGAATTCTTTTACTTCGAAACCTATATATAGCAATCGTTGAATTCTTCTAATTGCTCATGATTCTTTGGTTGCAGACGATGTTAGTCTTCTAGTTTTGTTGCTTGATACAAACCCTCTTTTCTGGAGCACTACATCAATTACATTCTCTCAATTCCTCTCTCATGTAAGTGTTTTCTGGAAACTTAAATCATTTGTTAACGTTTCGTTTTATTTAGATACTTGTTTGATTGCTGTTATGTAGGTGCTTGCTTTTCTGAACGCTGTTTTGGGCTTAAATCAGTTGAATCAAGTGGTAGTTATAGCTACTGGATACAGTTCCTGTGATTACATTTATGATTCTTCTTTGACATCGAATGGGAACTTCGATAGCAGTGAAACAGGAATGCCTGCCATTTTCAGTTCTTTGCTTAAAAAACTGGAAGATTTTGTTACCAAAGATGAGGAGCTCAGCAAGGAGGTGCCTGAGGATAGAATAGCTTCTTCTCTCTTTTCAGGATCACTCTCCATGGCTCTTTGCTGTATCCTTATGAACATTTGATCACTCTTCTTTCCGTGTTTTTTCTGTTTACTGCATTGCATCTGCTAGTAATCTTAGAGCTTAGCTTCTTGTCTTTAAGTAAGGAAAATCGAATATGTTTGTTCTCAGTTAAACCTGTAGCATGTAGGACCATCAATGTCATCTGGTAATATATATATATATATATATATGTATGTATGCTGTTAAACATTTTTTTTTTTTTTGTTTTCTCTGAATTCCTGGATAGATATACAGAGGGTTTTCCGTTCTGGAAATCTTCATCCCCAGCCTCGGGTGCGTGTTCAGTATCAATCAATTGTCCTTTGATTTATCTCTTTTATTGCTTCGCCTCATAAATAGAACTGAATGTACTGTTGGCATCAATATGATATACAGATCTTATGCTTGCAAGGTTCCCCAGATGGCCCAGAACAGTAAGTTGTTCTGTAATTTTTTTTCTACTCGCAATACATTCTCCTGTTTTTCTGAATTCATGAAGAGTTTTGTTCTTTTTTTCAGATACGTAGCTGTTATGAACTCTATTTTCTCTGCCCAACGCTTAATGGTACTCTTCTTTATAATTGGTATTTGGAATTGACTTTTCTTGAAATTCTCCAAATTCTAAAAATCTGTACTAAAGTCGCTTCATCAATTTGTTATTTAGGTTCCCATTGATTCGTGTTACATAGGTACACAGAACTCAGCATTTTTGCAGCAGGTAGATATACTTCTCAAATAGTATTTAACTCCTCAAGCTCATCATATGCCTTATATAGCCTGGCATATATGTAGGCATCTTATATAACTGGCGGCGTACATCATGCACCTAAACAGTTGGATGGCCTGTTTCAGTACCTTACGGTATTTTTTCAACTCAAGTGCAAACACAAACCATTACACTGTCACTGCAGAGGTTTATGTTACTCAATGGATACTAACTATCTTTATTTTTTTTTATTGTTTTTGGGGGATACAAAAAGACAATATTTGCAACTGATTTGCACTCCCGCGGTTTTATTCAACTTCCGAAACCTGTAGGGGTTGATTTCCGAGCATCGTAAGTGATCAAACGATAGACTCTTCAATGACTAAAGGTCTCCTGTGCAAATGACAGATGGTTTATGTACATAACTTTGCAGGTGTTTTTGCCATAAGAAGACTATTGATATGGGATATATCTGTTCAGTGTGTCTGTCTATTTACTGTGATCATCACAAGAAATGTTCAACGTGTGGGTAAGAGATTTGATTAATCTTGTTATGTCTCAGTATAAATAAGAAGCTATGAAATAGTTTGATTCTAATATGTGGAATTTTGCAGGTCTGTGTTTGGTCAGTCGAAACTTGATAATGCTTCATCTGTCTCTGATAAGAAATGAAAAGCTCCTGATTCCTGATTTCATCTGTTTTTGTGCACTTAGCACCAATTTTTGGAATCCATTTGATCAAATTGGGCTTTCTATTAAAATTTAATGAATTAGATAGTTGGGCTTGACGTCATAGCGACTGAAGAAGTCTGTAAGTAATTTTTGTTGCTAAAAAATGTTTCAACAAACCAGCAGAGACCAGTTTTGGTAAGCTGTGAGTAGTACTAAGCTTTATTAACTTGTAAGGAGAGATTGTACAGAGTTAGGTGTTAGTACTTGGGACTGATTAGAGTGAGGCTAATCATGAAGAATTGAACCTAAAATATGAAGTGTAAGATGTAGATTTGTTCATGGTTGGGCATAAATCTCTAACACCCTTCTTTCAAAAAAATTAACCACATACACCCTCTCGTAATTTTTTTTAATTGCAATCACTTTGTAAAAGGTTTTTAATATAAATGGTCTTGTGTTTTTACTAAAGTTAAAAAGTTTGTACCAAGGGTGTTTGCGTAACATATAAGGAACTTAGGACCTCTGAAAGTTGTATATATGAAGGGGAAAAAAAAACTTTCCTTTTTCATAGTAAAGAGGACAAAATGTAAGGAAGATCAATCAATTTTTTTTTTTTTTAAAGAAAATGAAAATGAAAGAAAATAAAAGATAAAAGAGAGGAATGGGGGGGTGATCTGGCCGTATCAAAATTGTGGTTCGTATTGTCTCAGTTAATAGAAGATATCGTTGTCACTTCTGACACCATGTGATGTGACTAATTTGCCCATTATCCTAATCATTCTTTGGATAATTTATTAAAGACGAAAGACAAATTATCTAACAAAATTCAGTATTTAAATCATTTAACTAATGAGTTACTCGATATATTTTATTCTTTTACCGAGTTTCGGAATGTATAAATGAGTAGAAAGAGTTAATAAATTACGTAAAAAGAAGTATTTACAGAATGACATATTTTCTCAACCACTTTGTGTTTTCTCTCCTTTATATATAAAAATAAATCCATGGTTAATATCATGCAACGTAACTTATTTATTTTGCAAGTATTATTATTTATATAAAAAAAAACTGGAACCATCTGTTTCAATAAAATAGTATGAAAATCTAAAAATCAATTTTGTTTCGAGCGAAAAGAGTAATATCACGAGATTATGTGGGGAGAAGATAAATATAGGGAAAACAAAAAACCAAAATAATATCTTCCTAATAATTACAAAACTCTATATTAATTTGTCAAATTTAGACTAGACTAAATTTTATTAAAAAAAAATATTTGAGACAGAAAATCGAATTTTCGATATCAAAATTATTAACGGTACATCCTAACGACTAGACTAAAATATGTTTGGTACAAAATTTTATATTGTTTTCATAATTTTTTATGTTCTCTCCATTTTTATCCACGAAATCTATTTTGATTAGATTTAGAAACGGATCGATGAAGCCGCGTGATGTACACAGCTAAGTAGGGAGAGTGAAGATTAGGTGGGGTCAGTTCTCAACCAACAAGATATCTGTAAGCTTCTCGAAATTTCTATTGACATTATTAAACAAATATAAAATTATTTTATAATTTTCTTTATTGCGCATCTTTTTGGCCTATTTATAAATAAGTATTCTTCTCCTCCTTCTAGCACCTTCTCTTCTGTGCATTACCCTTATTAACTTTTTTTTTTTTATTGATATTTTCCGCGACAAAAAAATCAAAAGATTTTTCAGGGAACAGCAAAATATTCCTAATTTCTATTCACTGTTCATAAATCTGACAAAGTTCCGATTCAGGTTTCATTTTCTTTAGCCCTAAAGGCTTTTGGATCTTAATGCTCATCGCGTACATAAATCTGACCTGTTTGTTTACAGGCTGGAATTGTGAATTTGATAGAGAAGCTTATCAGATACTGTTTACATGGCCGCTCTGGTAATTAGATTTGATGAAATTTTTGAGAAAGTTAAAATAAGAATCTTAAAGTAACAAGCTTTTTCGAAACTGATGATTTTCTTGTTGTTCTTCTCACTTTAGGATCGAAGTGAGGAGCTTAGCAGCAATGTAGAAAATGGAAGTTGCAATTCCAATGAAGAACATAATCCAGAAACCAGCAGTATCGAAAACGTTGTGAAGGTTAGGAAACCGTACATAGTAACTAAACAGAGAGAAAAATGGAGTCAGGAAGAACATGAGAGGTTCCTTGAAGCTATCAAGCTTTATGGTCGTGCTTGGCGTCTTATCCAAGGTATGGTTTTGATTTTGCTTCTCTATTCAAACGCAATTTTTGTAGCTAAGGCGTGTAGTAGTTCTGAAGAGATTTAGTCTTTGATTTTGATGCAGAACATATAGGTACGAAAACAGCTCTTCAGATTAGAAGCCATGCTCAAAAGTTTTTCAACAAGGTCTTGTGAAATTTTAGATGTTCTTAAACATCAGTTGGTTTGTAATCTGACAGTTTCTGTCTGATCCATTTCAGGTGGCTCGGGAAGGTGATAATGGTAGTATTGGATCGGTTAAAGCGATTGTGATCCCGCCCCCTCGTCCAAAGAGAAAGCCGGTCCATCCTTATCCTAGGAAAACGCCTGTTCCATGTCCTCAGCCTCCATCCTCTAATTTGTCAGCTATGGAGAAAGGAACAAAATCTCCAACCTCTGTCCTGTCATCATTTGCTTCAGAGAATCAAATTAATAGATGCTCCTCACCTAACTCATGTACCAGTGACATCCAATCATCCAAGCAATTCCTCAAAGAGGATGTTTGTGCTGTTGGTTCAACACCCATCTCAAGTATTAAGCTTTTTGGGAGTATTGTCCTTGTGACAGAAGATTCTCACAAACCATATGATGATCTTAAATCAAAGACAGTTCACGAGAATCACTACTCTGAGATCAAGAAATCTACCTTGCTCATTGCCTCTAGGCATGTCAACACTGACTTATCTCTTGGTGTATGGGAACCTTCTTGTACAGGTTCTAACGGGTTTGGCTCAGTCACTGAAACTTCAGAGAACTTGAAGAAGAGTGCAGAGCCGATCAATTCTCCATGGAAAAGACTAAGCTCTTTAGAAAAGCAAGAATCAATTTGTCCTGCAAATGGGTTTAGACCATACAAGAGATGCTTATCAGAAAGAGAAGTCACATCATCTTTGTCTTTTGTAGCATCAGAAGAAGAGACATGCCGCAGAAGAGCTCGTGTATGCTCCTAGCACAAGTACACGCCCGCTTTTACAATAGAGCTACAAACCACAGTTTTAGAATTGATTTTTGATGAGGCAAGTACATTATTTTACCATTCTTGAGAGATGCGGACAACAACACTGAAGAACCAAATCCAAATCCAAACGGATAAGAGATTTGACCTGTAATGAAGTTTCTTCTATTGTCTCACATTTAGGAAACCGTTTTTTTTTTCTTCATAACAAATTGGTCAAAAGTGTATTTGTTTGGCTCTCTAATTGTAACTCCTATTTCAAGTTTATGTTTTATTTTTCCTTTCAATATCATTCTTAATGTGTGGCCAAAAAAATAGATTTAAAAGTCAACTCTAAGCGGATTTATACGACAATTTTGTAAATAAAAGAAAAAAAATTGAAACATTATTCAAATACATTATGTGGAAGCCATTGTTTCCGTGACCCTAATAAAGAAATCTATGATAAATAAAGTTCAATTAATTTTTTTCTATGTTAAAAAAGTGCAATTCCAGTTTCCAGTAATGGCGTTTGTTAGATAGATGTCTTAACAGCATCTACGTATGCCTATCAAGGAACTTCTCAATGAGTACAGAAAAAGTTGCAAAGCCAGCACAACCTATACACGCAGCTTTAGGCCCACCTGGAAACAAATACAATACATTGTAAATAGATGTTGAATTAAGTCCATAAAAACAAAATAATAAAATATGATTACCTCGAGCAGACATAGAACCACCAGTAACACATCCAGCAACAGCAGTGTTAGTTATATCATGCTTAGCTCTTGCCTTCTCAATAACACATTCTGCAGCTGAGAAAACCAAACCCATAACAGCAAATGCCTTGCAAGAACTCCAACTCCTCTGTCCCATTTGTTTTGCAGTGAACACAAACTGCTGCCTAGCAGTCATGGTATCATGCATTATAGGATTATCCAATGCTCCCAAGAACAAACCCATCATCAATCCCATACCTCCTCCTACACACAATTCATACCCAATGTTTACAAAGCTTACACCTTTCTCCAAATTTTGAAGAATGATCAAACCAATTTTAAAGAAGATTGTGCTTTAAGCAATATAGAATGAGAAAGAGAGAGAATTGAACTGACCCATGACTCCACTAGTTACACTGCGAACAGCACAGTTGTTCCAAATCTCTTGGGCTCGGATCTCCTCGATGGTTGGCATCCGGATTGGCTCAATCTTGTTAACTTTCTCATCAGAACCTACGGAGCTCGAAGAACTGCCTTTCGGTTCAGTACTCGAATCACCCATGTTCAAAGATATAAAGAGCAAAATCCGACAAGATTTGACAAACAAAAAAATATGTCAGAACTCAGAAGGGGTTGTACAAAACGTGATCAAGGGTTCGCGCGCTTGTAAGATAAAACAAATCAGGGTTTATTCGTAGATCCAAGGGTTTAAGCCACAAAATCAAATCTATGACCACAAATTTATAATTATTAGCCCACTAGTGTACATATGGGCCTGTATATAAATTTACTTGAGCCTTACTCCTTATCTAAGGTGATAAGTTACAAAAAAAAAAGTGAAATTGTTTTTAGGAGAGAAAAAAACAATTTAGGTATATAGATATTTTTTTTTAATATATAACAAAAAATTAAAAAATTAAATATTTATTTCATTCAATGATAGAAGAATTTTTTTTTATTAATAGAGAAGAAATATTCAGGTTTTTTAAAAGTAAATTTTCACTTTTTATAAATTAGAATAGGAAACGAAGATTAAATAAAGGAAATTATTATTTTGTATACCGACTAATAGAAATTAGCTGATAAAATACATAAAATGAAAAATTTACATCGGTGAAACTTGCCATACTTTTAGATACCCTACTAACCCTCTATATTTTTTTTTTACTTGGTAACAAATTAACAATGGCGATTGGACAATTACGTTTACAAAACAAAAAATATTTCACACTTTCTACATACGAAAATACAACTTCACTTGTTCTTAAAATAGAATCGTATATATGCTCAAAATTCATGCTATTACTCTCTATATTTCACAATGGTCATGTAAGATTAAGATTTACCAAATTATAGGGCTAGGGAAGATATTGATTATTGACCCCCTAAATCGTAGTTTTTTTAGTTTACTTACTTTAAATATTAGCTCATTTAAAAAAAATTGGTCCTTCTAAATTTTTGTACAGATTTGTCACTTGGCGTAGTGGTTAAAATATAAAACTAATTAATTAGACAGGTTAATCAATTAATCCACAGTAAAATTCAAAAGATCATGACCAAAACCATAAGCCTAAACTTCTCTTTAAAACTCCGACAAAAAATTACAAAAAACTATAGAACAACAAAAAATCTCGCTATGATTGATAAGAAAATAAAATATAAAACTTATTAAATGTTCTTCAAGATTTGATTCATTCAGCTCTCCACGATAGTCTCTAATCCAGGCCTCCAAGATCCATAATTCGATTCGTATTGTACATGGTCTTCTAGGGTTTCTCTAATTTCCACAAAACCATGATGATCATTACAATCATTATGGTCATCCTCATCATCATTAACCGACGATGATGAGTTTCTTCTTCTTTCTCCGGTCAACGGAAACATACAAACCGGGAATATTCTCTTCAAATGATTATACCGGCTTTCCTTGAGTATCTCCGCTGCTTTCTCGGAGATCAAAGCAAGCTCTTCGTGTGTTAAGACAGAGAAAAGCATGTCTGTCGGAAGGAGGAGGTATAGATGTCTTCTTGGCCGTAAATACTCGTCGGGAGACACGAAAGTGACTCGATGGCCGATTTGGAGCAAAGTAGAGTCGGTGATAAAGTGGCCGGAATGTTGAGAAACGATATCGGAGGTTTTGATGGGTTTAGAGAAAACATCGAGAGTTCCTATGAAAGGAGCTAAGATTTTGACTAATGATGATGATGATGAGTTTGATGATATGATCAATGGTGCGCATGAAGATGTGTTTCCCATTATTATGATCAAATTAGAGAGAGAGAGAGAGAGAAAAAGAGAGATGTTTCGTAGAAATGGGGATGGCTTTTAAATATAATTATGTTATATATATAGTTGTGTTAATTTATGGATTAATATGTGATTAAGTATTAATTAATATTTTTAGTTGGCTGTGTACAACTGTGTGTATCTTCTTTCTCTCCGTTTTATAGTTGTCGCTTCTTAACTTTATTGAAGATTTTTATCTGATAGATTTAATTTAAGTACATAAATTACAAAAAGTAAGGTTTTAGTTTTCAACAATATTAATTCAGATATATATATATATATATATGGCCGCTGGTTTATTAATTTTAATATAATAAAGTCAAAAGTCGATGTGAGTTAGATTCAGCCCCTATAAGACCAGCTTCCTTTCTTTATTTTCCCTTCTACCAAACAAAAACATATTGTATAATAACGTGTATTAATTATTTAATTTATGCGACTTTTTATGATTACGAAGGTCATTAAAAGCTAAATGTTCTTATTCAACATTATGAATGCATGAGTGCAAGTAAATTTGTATGTAGTAAATAAGTATTACTATTATTTTTTGATTTATACCAACGGATATACTGCGAGATATGTTATTTAAAAAAGAGAGAAAAAAGACAGCACATGGAAGAAGGATGGGTGTGATTTGTGAAGAGCTGTGAGATTGGGCTGAGCTCTGAGTCACGACGCTACCTAACTCATCATTTGACATGGCTTCCCCTTCCGTTTCTCTTTTTTTTTTAATAATTATAAATTTTAGTTCACTGTTTCGAAAAACTCCAAAAAACAAAGATTACATAAGTTGGTACCAGGAAACAAATTAGTATTATCATACATATTACAGCTCATGGCTTTCTGGATACATCACACATATATACATGTTTGTTTTTTTTTAATTACCACATTTTCCTATGGTCTTTAATCAAAGTTTTATATTAATAAAATTAAAGTATTAATATAAAAATTAAAGAATTACATATGTGTGCATGTTGTATATATACCGTAGATTTTATTATTCAGATAGATATTTTACTCTACTAATAAAAGTCTACATATATCTAGAAATCAGTATTATATTTTTATGCATAATTTTGATTAAGAAATTTATATACATACAATTTAGTAGCAATGATTAGGCTTTAAAAAATATAAAATGTATCAAACTCTTGCTGAACGCTCTTAATTTAATCTTTTATCGTTGATACATAAGCACTAATATATATGTTTTATGTAACTAGATGTTAACTTGCATATATATATACACTGGTTCGAGTTATGTGATTTTATTTGTAATTTGGACTATATGTACTTGTTTTTGTTGTCTTTGCACTTCTCTTTTTGCTTCATAATTATCACAATATTTGGTTAAACTGAATCCATTTGATGAGCTAATATTTCTTAATCAATAATTTTGTAACACAGAGTCAAAAACATCCGGATAACATTACTTAGAATTAAAGTTAAAGGATATCATAATTAAGTATCTATTTATTCCGGTCAGCCTAATTTATTATAATTTAGACAAGACAAAATAAAACTCATTGATTTTAAAATTCGAACACTTAGTTAGATAAAATGTTGGTAAAGAGCGGCTGGAAATTATTATTGTTATTAGAAATTTTGCAATTGATTAATAGTCACCGAACATATATATAGTCAGAATAATTTCCAACAAATTAAGTGTAATCTAATAAAGACATAATGCAATATAGTATTAGTACTAGATCAGAAGAAGAATGTTGTCAACGTCATGAAAGCTGATGCGAACGTAAGTCCGGCAAAGTTGATGGCCGGAGCTGAGTTTGTTGGTTTGGCTGTCGGAGAACCAGAAGCTCCGGCGGAACTGTTTCCTGTTTCTGAAATTTTTAAAACAAAATTATATATTCACGACTGTGTATTAGCGAATATTTAAAGGGGAAAAAGTAAATACTTCCGTAATATAGCCGATAGTTACTAAGGCTTCTAACCTCTATTCGTCATACTTTAAATATAATACGTTTTATATAAAAAATAAATCTGTGAAACCATTAAATTTTGAATAAATGTCTTCATACCAGTGGAAGTTGGAGGAGTTTGTGGAGTTGCCGACGTTGTAGGCGTAGTAGTGGTACCTTCATCAACATCAACAGAAGAATTAAAAGCTTAGGACCAAAATACGGTGACTAGACAAAAAACATGACAGTGTCGCATGAGGCAGAAAAACTAAATAAATAATAAAACGGTGCGTATAAGCTACTAACTGGGTTTAGTTTTGCATTGTGAGACGTCAGCGTTGGCACCACAAGCTTTAGGGAGATCGAGAGCGTTATCTTTAGTGAGGTTAAGCGATTTAAGCATATCAACGTTGTTAAAAACGGAGCACAGACACGTGGCGTCGGTTTCAAAGATCTCCCTCAACGGCAAACAACAAGAAGGAGGCGGCGGTGGAGTCACCGAGTGAAGATAAGGCTGACACGGCATCAGTTTCTTAATGCACGGCAATGAGCGTGCGTCTCCTCCTCCGGCAGTGCTTCCTCCGTCGCTAGGTGGTGTACTAGTCTCAGCATAAGAAGGTGTGACGGCGCAAAATACAAGAACGACGGCAACTGCGAATCTAACAATCTCCATTTTCACAAAGTAATTTTTCTGTCTGAAAACGGTTTCTTTATCTTCTTTTGGATGTTGTTGTGTCTTTTGTAATCTGTAATACATCCCTATATATACACACACGGTGGTTTTAATTTTGTTTTTTGTTTTCAAATTTAATCGAATGTGTATGCTATTTCAAGAAACGGTTTCGTGATCTTATCCACGTAATAAATAAACACTCTTAATTTAATCATGCTGACGAAACAAAAAGTTAATCCTTTATCGTTTATACATAAGCAGTAGTGTATATGTTTTATGTAACTTTTTGTCGTTGTCGGAGATTCTGCACTAGTTTTAATTATGCGATTTTATTTGTAAAATGCCCTGATTTCGATAGTTTAATACACAGAGTCAAAAAACACTCGGATAACATTATAGTCAAAATCAGTTATAAAAAAAAAACATTATAGTCAAATTTGACAAAACTAGAATTGCATATATGCTGATCAAGACTAACAATGACATGATGCTAGCTAGTCTCTATATTTCACAATGGGCATGTAAGATGTGTAGTGGTAAACAAAATCCTTGCAAATCGATCTACTTTACACAATTTATTAATACCTAAGAAGCTTGCTACATCATTCAAGTAACGAATTTCTAATTCTAATATNGTAAACAAAATCCTTGCAAATCGATCTACTTTACACAATTTAAGACCTAAAAAGCTTGCTACATCATTCAAGTAATGAACTTCTAATTCTAATACTTTAGAAAATGTTAAACATAAATAAGACCAGTTATATATATATGATGTTATACAATATATAATCTAAATATAATTATAGACGGGTTAATCAATTATTTCACAATAAAATTCAAAATGATTTTACAAAAAGGAAAACAAAAAAAAATCAAAATGACCAAAACCACAAGCCTAAACTTCTCTTTAAAACTCCAACAAAAAAATCACAAAAACAAAGAACAGAAAATCTCGCTATATGATTGAATTATATAAAATATAAAAGTTTAAAACGATCCTCAAGGTTTTATTCATTTAGTTCTCCACGATTAGAGGTGTAAAATGGCCGCGCGGGCAGCCTGCCCGCAGTTTGTGGAGAGTTCAGCGAGTTAGCTCGCATGAAAAACTTGGAGTCCATGCCGGCCCGCATGCCAAAATATTGAAGACCATGACCGCACCGCCCGGAAAAACAGTCACAACAGATCGACCCAAAATTTCGGATTTTAAACAAAAAATTCTTTTTGATGAAAAATAAAACAAATTAGGCGGGCCGGCAATCTATATGAGTTGGGTATATGAACGGATTATATGTGCAGGCTATATGTGCTAACCTGCTGGCTATAAATTTTCAGTTCACGATTAATTTGGGCTTAATTTTTTGGGACGGTGATTGCACCGCAGCGGTGCGGGCTGCGCCTAGCCAACAGACGACCCGCCCGTTTGACACCTCTATCCACGATTTAGATGTGGACCAGAAATTTATTTCGTATGAAGCAATTTTTTTTTTTTTTAATTAGTATAGGACTTATCGATAATTTTATTAAGAATAACTAAATTGTAAGCTAAAAAAAATAGATGGCTTGTGGCCCCACCTCCTTCCTCTTTTCATCCGCCACTACCACGATTGTCTCGAATGATATTAAACGATATGCGTTTTGAAAGTGGAAAAATAAAATTAATGATACTTCAGATGAGAAAAAAAAACAATTAGTTTGGGAAGCTATTTAAAGAAGTCTGAATTGAAAGAAACCATATTTTCAAGTATAGGAGGAGAATATATTGTAAACCTTTTATTAATCATAATTTTATAACAGAGAGTCAAAAGCACTCGAATAACAATATATAATGATCACATCTGTCAAAAAAATGTTGATGATACGTTATTGAAATATACTTTTAACTATAATTATCAACATATTTAAAACAGAGTAATTATTACATTATCTGGGAGTTGCGCCGTCAAAATCTTGACAGGAGATTAAATTCTAGCTTCCAAAGACGTTATACCTATATTAAACTTATTTTTATGATTGACATATGCTTATTACAAATCATATTTCATAAACTAGTAGTTTGTATTAATAATACCGTCGCAATATTCAAATTTGTAAATTGTACGCAGAGCCGTGCACAAACTCTTAGAGGTCTAAGACAATATATATATATTTGGTTTATATTATCTAAAATGTGGTCTAGTTTTTTTTTCATTATAAAAATGAAAAAAAATATGGCCTAAAAATATTCAAATTTTTACGGTGGCCTAAGGCGATTGTCTTTATTTTTGTACATAGACACACTTCTAATTATATGTAGACCATAGATACTTATATGACTAGCTAAAAGATTTTGTAATATCAATTTATCTGGTTCGAACGGCCTAATTTATTAAATTTAGAAGAAAAAAATCCCATTGATTTTATAATTCAAAATTTGGTTTGTTAAAATGTGGGTGAAGAGCTGTTGGAAATTATTATTGTTATTAGAAATTTCGCAGTGCATAATAAGAATTGATTATTAGTTACCGAACATATATAGTCAGAATAATTTCCAACATATTAAATGTAATCTAATAAAGACATAATGCAATATAGTAGATCAGAAGAAGACTGTTGCCAATGCCATGAAAACTGATGCAAACGTAAGTCCGGTGAAGTTGATGGTCGGAGCTGAGTTGGTTGGTTTAGCTGTCGGAGAACCAGAAGCTTCGGTTGAACTATTTCCTGTTTCTGTATTTTTTAAAACAAAATTATATACTCCACGACTGTTATTTTTCAAAATAATTAGTGAATATTTAAAAGGAAAAAAGCAAAAACTCCCGTATAACCTCGTTTTCTCATACTTTTGATAAAAAAAATTTGTTTTTGATGACAAAAAAATGTTTTATTTAAAACTAAATCATAGAACCATATATCTGAATAAATGCTTTCATACCAGTGGAAGCCGGAGGAGTTTGGGGAGTTGCCAGCGACGTTGTAGGCGTAGAACCTTCATCAACACAAAATTAAAATCTTAGGACCAGAATACGGTGTCGCATTAGGCAAAATAAGAATACATATATAAGAAAATACGCCGTATTAATAAGTTACTGACTGGGTTTAGTTTTGCATTGTGACACGTCAGCGTTGGCGCCACAAGCTTTAGGGAGATCGAGAGCGTTATCTTTAGTGAGGTTAAGCGATTTGAGCATATCAACGTTATTAAAAACGGAGCAAAGACACGTGGCGTCGGTTTCAAAGATCTCCCTCAACGGCAAACAGCAAGACGGAGGCGGCGGTGGAATCACCGAGTGAAGATATGGCTGACACGGCATCAGTTTCTTAATGCACGGCATTGAGCGTACGTCTCCTCCTCCGGCAGTGCTTCCTCCGTCGCTAGGTGGTGCAGTAGTATCAGCATAAGAAGGTGTAACGGCGCAAAATACAAGAACGACGGCAACTGCGAATCTAACAATCTCCATTTTCAAGAAACAAAGTAGTTATTTTTTTCTGTCTGAAAACGGCTTCTTTATCTTCTTTTGAATGTTGTTGTGTCTTTGTAATCTGTAATACATCTCTGTATATATACACCACGGTGGTTTTAATTTGTTTTTAAATTTAATCGAAAGTGTCTGCTATTTTGAGAAACGGTTACGTAATGTATAAACGCTCTTGATCTTATCCTGTTGATACATAAGCAGTAGTGTATACGTGTGTATGTAACAGTTTATATATTTGTCGTTGCCAGATATTATGCACTGGTTTGAATTATGTGATTTTATTTGTAAAGTGCCCTGGCTTTGGACTATACTTATTTTGATGTTTCTTTAATTTTTTATTTTTTTTTAATTTAGGGTGCGGGTAAGGCTAAGTCCACATATTGACACCCTACTCCCATAAAATATAATAATTAGTTCTCTTTTATATATGCTGACAATATTCAGTTGAGATATCCTTTGAATTATAATCAGAATATTAACCTATTTTTTCTATATGCTCATATATCATATATGTATCCATAAATTTTTGCCGGGAAGGACTTGCGGGGGCATGCGGGTTAGCGCAAATAACCCATTAAAATTTCAAACTAGACAATTTTTATTTTCTACCCATTCCCAGATAAAAATATAGCTTGAGCCTAATTTTTGTATCGTTTGAACTCGTCTATTCCCATAAACCCGAATTAACTAAATTAAAAACAATCCCCGCAAGTGTTTTAAAAAAGCATGCAATACATAATCATTCAAATATGTTTTTTTTTGTTATTGGGATAGATGAATTATTATGGATCATTCTCTGAATAAGCCGGACATGAAAAATTTTCATCATCCGGTTCAAACCCGACTCTAGACTGAAGCTGGAGCTGGGAAACAATAGCTTTAGGAATTAGCTAATATCATTTAAATTAGGGATATCATTCCTAAAATTCTTAAGTGTTGCAGTGGGTAGCGTTTGCTTTAATATTTACTTTTTTTTTAATGCTTTAGGCACAATTTTTAATTGGGCCATCCTGATCCGGCTCGCTTTCACAGGAGCTGGAGTTGCACCATCAAAAATGTTGAGAGGATATAAAAGGTTAAAGTTGAGTGACGGACCTAAAGGGCATATAGGTAGGCATTTGCCCCCTCTGATGTTTTTCTCCAAAATTTTTTTTATCCCCTAAATTTTTGGAATTGAACTGACCATGTACAGTCGAATCATTTTTTTTTTTTTAATTTTGCCCCCTCCTTAATTTTTGTTTCTGGGTCATCACTGTTACGGTTTTATAATTGATAAATGCTATGTCACAGCGACGACGACAAAAAAAAATATTACAAACCATAATTTATAGATTAGTACGTATTTGTATAAATAATAACGCATCATAAAGTTTTATGTAACGGTACTTGTTTGATTAACCAAATGATTTTATAATACCAATTTTATCCTTGCCTAATTATTATAATTTAGAAGACAAAAGAAAAACCATTGATTGTAAAATTCGAACATTTAATTAGATAAAATATGGGTAAACAGCTACTGGAAATTATTACTGTTATTAGAAATTTCGTAGTACATAATAATAATTATTAGCTACCGCACATAAATAGTCTGAATAATTTCCAACAAATGAAAACTAATCTAATAAAGACATATATATAATGCAATATAGTAGAAGATCAGAAGAAGATTGTTGCCAATGCCATGAAAGCGGATGCGAAGGTAAGTCCGGCAAAGTTCATGGTCGGAGCTGAGTTTGCTGCTTTGGCTGTCGAAGTGGATGAACCTCCAGTGGAACTGTTTCCTGCTTCTGTATATTATTTAAAACAAAATTACATATCCCTCGATTGTTACTTTTCAAAGTAATTAGTGAATAATAATTAAAGCTTTTTTTTCTTTATACTTTAAATAAATTAAATTTTACAAAAACTAGAAAACTAATTGTAGATTTGGAATATATGTATGTGATCATACCAGTGGAAGCCGGAGGAGTGTTTGGAGTTGCTGGCGTCGTCGTAGAACCTTCGTCAACAGAAAATTTAAAAGGTTACGGTGTCGCATAACGCGAAATGAGAATAAAGAAACGGTGCCGTATTTTATTAAATGACTAACCGGCTTTGTTTTTGCATAAAGTCACGTCCGCGTTGGCGCCACAAGCTTTAGGGAGAACGAGAGCGTTTTCTTTGGTGAGATTAAGCGATTTGAGCATATCAACGTTATTAAAAACGGAGCAGAGACAATTCACGTCGCTTTCAACGATCTCTTTCAACGGCAAACAACACGACGGAGGCGGTGGCGGAATCACCGAGTGAAGATAAGGCTGACACGGCATCAGTTTCTTTATGC